>ML335320.1:560-23312 GCA_005239505.1 Nicotiana paniculata | reverse complement strand
ACCTAGCTAAACTACTGATGCATGGAAAAGGACATAAGATAGTCTCACATATGATTATCCTGTTTTAGTAAAACTGGTAATAATCCATGTGTCTTTGCAACACTTAGATCAGCATGCTTTAGGTAAAACAACTTCTAAACTGTTTTAATAATTCTGGTAACTATTGTGCATTCCCCCCACGCCTAGGCAAGCCTTAGGTAACCAACCTTTATAAAACTGGAAAACTGTTGCTTTTGTGTTTACTGCTTAATGGTTAACATGCTTAAAATCAGTAGGCAAACTAGTTAGGGCCCCTGCTTCTGGGTTTATAAAATTGAAACTGTCTTTAGTATTTTCATATTCACTTAGACGTCATGTTTTAGGATCCTGTTTAATAATACTGCCCTTGTTTGTGTTTTGAGTCGTGCTGATTACATGCATTATCTGTGGAGGTAAATCTGAGCCTCTTAATTTCTCTTTCATGTCTTTATCTGCAAAAGTCCTATTTGTTCTTGTATGTTGCCTAGTATTTTTATACTTTTAAAAAACCTTTATTTGCTTACCTATGTACTTTTATTGCTTATGTGCTACTTGTTCACAGAGTTTGTTTGGTCGGGAACCACATTTGTGGACTTCGAGGGTGCCTAACACTTTCCCCTTGAAGTAATTTCAAGCCCTTACCCTATCTCTAGTTATCTAATCTGTATTTGTAAATGACCCTTAGTAGGTGCCCTAATGCACCTTAATTCGTTAGGTGGCGACTCTTCAATTCCTTACCTCTTTCCCAAAAGAAAACGAGTTGTCCCAATAATGTCGAATACCCTGACCAATCCGAAAGGAAAGGGAGAAGAGAGGGGTGCGCGACAGCATCCTTCTGCGTAATCTGAGAAGCAGAAAGTAAGTCAATCAGCATCGAAGCATCACATCTAAAAGGTGAGAATGCGGATACTAGCATACATGCTCGGAGAAATCGGATCTCTCCCGAAGCACTCTCTCCAAGCTCGCCCGAAGGTTGATCAGTTCCTCCTCCTTTCGAGCACACAAAGCCTCGAGCTCGACCGAACCCTCCATAAGCTTCTCAAGCTCCCCTCCACGATGAGCCAACTCATATTGAAACTTGGAGAAAGCCTGGTCATACAGCCTCTTGACTTGCAACACAGTGAAGGGAAATCAAAAAATGAGAATAAAAGATCAGAAAATGGGTATGTTGTTCTCAAATGTCACCTGCTTTTTTAGCCTCTCGGCTTCCTCGAGGGGGGCATCAACATCGGTCTCCTCATCTACCCCCTCGAAGTATTCTCCGAATGCGTCCTCCTCTCCATGAGAGGTCTCTGGACCAGGGACAACCCTAACTTGAGAATCTCGTATCTCCCCTGAAGAGAATGACGGGACCAAATGAAATCCACCAGCGATGTCAGCCTCCATCGAGGTTTCTTCCCTATCTCGGAAAGCTTCAGTAGCAAGCCCTCTGAGCTCCTCACCACGGACTATTCCATGTCCGATGAGTGTCTCGGGGACTGCGCCCAAACCCTCCTCGAGGGTCTCCTCTACGCACAGTGGGTCCGCATCGACCGCCTCTAGCTCAACAGGCGAGTGCCCAGTGGCTCTCGAAGCATATCATCACTTTATTCCTCGACCCCCAGACTCTCAGCGGCCGCCGAAGATATAACCGTGGCATCAGTTTTAGGCTTCCGAGCCTTTGCCCTTTTTAATTTTGGAGACCCTTCCGAGGCTTCTTTTTTTATTTTTCTTATCTTTTGCGGCTTCGGGGCCTCTTTCTCACCAGGTGGAGGCGGTCTCATCAGCATGCCTTCACCAAGTCCTACACAAGTATATTATGTCAAAAAGCATCATCAGCTGAAATTCTCATAAAGAATATGAAAGCGGTAACAACAAAAATGTACCATGGTTCTTGGCCTACCATCGTGTTTTGGCTTGCTCACGCCATACACGTTTGTTGTATGGGAAAGCAGAGTCTAAATGTTTGATCCACCCCGAAAGGTCCTGAACCGCATCGGGAAACCAAACAGTGGCTACACAATTAAAGGAAAATTAGTCGAAAGAGAAGGAGACAACAAAATGCACGCTCAAGTCGAAGATACATACGTTTCATGTTCCACTCCTCCGGGAATGGCATTCTGTCAGCAGGGATGATATCGGAGGTTTTGATTCTGACGAATCGGCTCATCCACCCCCCGTCCTTGTCCTCGTTTGATGCAGGCGAGGAATGCCTTGGTGGATCGACGGCGTAGTTTAATGAGGCCCCCACGAAAAAGTCGAGGGCTAAATAATCTAATCAAATGGTCGAGGGTGAAGGTCATTCCCTCGACCATGTTGGTAATATGACGAAACATGTAGACAATCCTCCAAAAAGAAGGGTAGATCTGACCGAGTGTCACTCGGTATTGGCGGCAAAAATCAAGAATCACCGGATCAACCGGTAGGGAAGAAGAATTGACGGGGCCTAAGGTGAAGGGGTATGTATAGACGCTAAGGAAGCCAAGCTTGTGCGTGACTATGCTTTTGTCGGCCGTGGGAATATCTACTCGGGCTGCCTCCCCCCAGTGGCAGTCAAGTTTCACCCTATCAACGTCCGATATTACACTATATATCGGGACATGGGCTCACATCGGCCCGGTGTAGAAGAGGGGTTTTCTATTGAAAAGTCAGAAATGGTGTCGAAAGGGCCAGGAATGCATTGTTCAATGGTAGGAGGGGTTTTTGATTTGCCCTTAGACAGGCATGATGTAGTAGCAGCCCCCTCCTTTTGTGGAACCGTTTTGGAGATCCTTGTTATGGTGACCATCGAGTTTGTAGTAGGAAGATGGGAAAAACGTGAGCAGGCAGAAGATAAGAAGAGAGAACACTTAGATGAATTCTGATGGTTTGAAGAAGAAGATGTGAAACTATGAAAGGCAAGTGATTGTGGTATTTATAGTGGTCCCATGGATGAGCTTGAAGCGGGAAAATCGAACCTGTGACGGTTCATGGGCCCCTCTAGAATTGTGTTGACAGCGATCTTTGCACAGCTTTTCGTGTCACCTCATTTAATGCTCTGAAGGGGCTGACATCATAATAGGAGTATCGAAGGGGTGGAAGGTCAAAACCATTTCTTATCTCTTCATTCTAAGAAATGTGAGTACTATCTATACACAACTAAAATTGGAGAGCCCGATTTTACGGCCACTTCGGTGAAGACAAAGGTTCAAAGTCCCGAGCTCGGCATCGAGGGGCACGTCGAGGGTTCTCAACCCCGAGGCAGTATAAATTAAGGGTCGATATGAAAATTCAAAAATTCTCAAAAGACACGTGGTAAAAGCTGACAGAGTGCACAAAATAGTACAAGCTCGTACAGTGGCATTAAATGGCTGTACTAATCATATCTCCTTGCATTAATTACACGTGTATTATGTTGGGATCCCCTCATAAATATAAAGGGGACCCTTATCATTTTTTAAGATACACGATATTCAATACAAGAACAAGAATATCCTCTGCTCTCTAACAAAAACATTCTCTACAATTGTCTCATTAAATATTGTTTCTTATTTATTGTGTTCTTGAGTTATTCTCCATTTATTGCTTATCATTGGTCATAAATAGGCTAACCTTAAGGCCTTCAATATTGTTATACTATCGTCAATTGCCCTTAGCCAAGCTCTTCGAGCTAGACCTCGAGGCCTGCCCGACCACCCTCGAGACTGGCCCCTTTGGAGCCTGGTTTGCTTAACTTAGTTCTTTTCGCACTTATTTCATTTTTTTCGCTTCATACTCAACATCTACGGCCTAAATAACCTGTACTAAAATAGCATATTTTTAGAATCACATAATCAAATATAATTGTAATTATCATTTTTAAGGTAAACATAATATAAAGTGTTTCAATATTAGAGCTATTTTTTATGGTGGGGAAGTAGATATAACTAATCCTTTTCCTTTCTTAAAAGTTATAATATTAAAGTTGTCGATAACATAATAATAAGGAACAACTAGATCGATTCTTTTCTTTTATAGTTAATATATTTCTTATGTTCTTGAACTGGTCTGCGTTTTCTGAACAAAGATGTTTTTTTTTCCCATCGATTTATGAACAAAGTTAAGTGGCTTCATTTTAGCATACATATGCACGCTATGTTTCAAAATACTTGCTCAAAAGAATAAGATTTACCTCATATAGCACATAAATATAGCTGGGGGGAAGCTTAAGAAATACATAAAATCCTCCTAATTACATGGAGGAATTACAGAATGTGCAGAAAATCTTCTACCTTTAAAATTCTGTGAAGAAGAAGAATTCTCTGAACCAGAATATGTTATGATCTGGCATTTTTTATCAAGGAGGTCACGTGATGGGCTTGTTCTTACGTGTGTCAATAAAATCTTATTGCACCGATGTGGGAACTTACCAATATATAGAGACAAGCAAGCGGTGAACGGGGTATTCAGAATTATAATCCATTTTTGAAGCTTTTGCTTCTCACTTCTCTTTATCTCTGTCTATCTCTCTCCACTCCCCTCTCGTCCCATTTGGTTATGGATTTGTAGATTAACAATTTACTTTTCTGTTTCGCAGTTGTAATTTGAGTTGGAAGTGTTCGATTAATAAAAATTCTCACCTTTTGCTATTAAATTCTTGTTAATTCTATCTTTACTTCTTGAGTACATTACAGAATATACGGTTAAGCATAAATAGCTAGTGTAGTAGTTTTGAGTTTTTGACCCTTTAAATGGTAACTAGCATATCCATCCAAACTCCAATTATAGTTCGACGGATTGTGTTATATGATCTATTGATGAATCCGTTTTGATTCGGGCATGATTTGAACGGGTTTGATTATGACTGGATTTTTTTGTCCAAAAACTTGATTTGTTTATTAATTTTATCCATTTCAATTAATATAAACCTAACCCCGTTCATCCATTTGACACCCCTAGAGATAGTCTACTCGAGCTAGGTTTTCATTTTTGTTGTTTTTTATTTTTTTCTATATGTAAAAGTGTATTGGATCCTCAGCCCTATAAATAGTTGGCAGTTCTACTTTATTAAAGGCAAAGTTTTGTAGACATCAACCATCACAACCAAAAAACATGAGGTGTATATACATATTTCTATTATATAGACGAGAGAAGAGAAGGTTGATCAAGGGTATAATGGTCATTTTTATTATATTAGTGCATTGATTGCTTGTAAACTAGGCTCAAAAGTTTGGTTGTAGGTTCTTAATAAAAGGAAAAACCAAAACTAATATGGTCATAAGCTATTAAATTCTTTAGGCGGACCCCACTTTTCATTCAACTTTCGCTATCTTCATTAAATGCATTACTTGATTGTTATTATTATTTTTTCAATAAGTACTTTCAACTAGAAAAATTATCTTTTTGATAATTTTATTATTTAAATGTTCACCTGACTAAAAATACTAAGGTCACATACATTTATATATGTCAATTCTTTTACCTCCTTAAGAAACATTATTTCATTTATTTTATTTATTAACTATTTCAGGTAAAGAATATTTCATTAGAAAAGAATTAGTGCTAATGTATGCTGATTTACATTCAAATGTTATTATAACATTATCAATTGATATCATTTTATACAAAGTTCTCATTAAATTGTAATTTTAATTGGAATACTTTATAAAATTCGGAAAAAAAATATTTAAGAATAAATTATAGTTTCAAGTCTCCTTTTTTGTTATAGAATATTAAAAATTTGTTCAAATTGTATAATAAGTATCCCCTCTCTAAGATATGAGTTGAGAATATCTTAAGTAAAAATTAAGACAATTAATTTGTGAAATTGTTTTCTTTTAAAAATCATTATATATTAGGAAGTATGAGAAGTATCGTCATAGAAGATTATATTTTTCCCTCTATGATCAAAGTTAGTTGAGTACATACTCTATTCAATAAAAGTTCAACATATATAAATTTCAAAATACATAAATATGCAATTAATTATTTTTTAAAAATCTCAACAAATACTACTATTGTGATAAAAATTGAATTATACCCTAAATAGTATCTCAATCATATCAAATGAAACTAGAAAAAACTGTAATATTCAATTTAAGGTTAATTTGATTAGAAAAATCACGATTATTATTACAAAGGACCAAAAATACCTTTTCATCAACTATTTGGGAATAACATTAATATATTTGTATTATTCAAATTTTGATTAGTATAAAAAGAAAAAAGTAATATATTAACACAACTGAAAATACTAAAAGAATAAAACTATATATCGTTCAATTTAAATAATCAGAAAAATACATGACGGCTTATTTTTCAACTGACTTTTTAATTATTATTTTATAGTAATTAATTTATGGCTTAGTGGTGAAAAAACTTTTTAAAATAAAAAAGTGTAGACCCTACGTAGAAATAATTTAAATTCTACTTGAATTATTATCTAATCATTGTATAATAAAGCATAAAATTTGACAAGTATTTCAAAGTGATTGGTATGGTAATACAATTTCAGAAAAATTAAAATGCACATAATGCAAAAGATAAATAACAATACATGTAATCGTGGTTCTATACGTTATTGCACAAAAGTTTATTCTCTTTCTTCTTTTCCTTGAAGGGGTAGAAAGTGTGTAGTTAGCAATAGACCAAGAAATATTAAAAGGAAGAAAACAAAAAGAAGAGAAAAAAAAAAGCAATAATTGAGCCTGTACATCGCACGGATACATCATCTAGTACATTTATATATAGCCCCGATGTTCCCTATCTTTTCTATGAAAATAAATCCACGAGCCATGACGGAATTCATGTTTTCTCCAACTTGATGTACTTATTATCGACGATTCGAACAAAAAATGGATGCTATTAATAAAAAATTCTAATCAACGAAAATTGACGAGTTTTTGTCTGCGTGCAATCTAAAGGTATGGCTTCAAATCGGGGAAGTAACCACTAATGCCTGCATTAGGAAGAGTTGTCTATATTACACCCTTGGAGTGCAATTCTTTCCGAAGCCTACATAAACACGAAATATTTTAAGCCTCCTTTAAAAATTGGTAAGTTTTTAACTTTGATCAACTAAATTTGGTAACGAATGTCTTAGCAAGAAAAAAAAAGAAGTTAGGGATGTTACTGGTGAGGAAGCTCGTTTGGAAGTAAAACCTTTTGTATATAAAAAAGGAAAAGTTTGTGGTAGAAAGAAATTAAGGGACTCTTCGTATCAACCAATTTGTCATTTCCACAAAACATAAACTTGTATTAATGTCCGTAGGCTACAATTTCAGAAAGTATATTTTAAAAATAAAAAGAAGAAGAAGAAGACGAGCGAATCAAATATATATTGGATACTTGTATGGGATAAAATTTATTTATAATAAATGGTCGAATAGTAGCATGATACGTGGAATCGAAGATAGGTAAAAGTCAAGTCAAGTAACGACTAATACCGGATACAACAAATTCAACCGACATCGGGTAAATCCCGAAGGGAGCATGGTCGACGGAAGATGATCAAGTATTTGCATCGGATAGCATTCAATGAGAGAATATTTTCTAACATTAAATGAGCGTCCATTGTAGAGAATATTTGCATTCATGGCCTGCCATTACATGCTCAGCAATGGCTCTTTTATTATCATTTAAGATGAGCTTGATCATAGGATCTTGTTTCTCTAGGTAAAGCTATAAATAGTAGGCTCAACAGCCATGATAAGGGACAAATAATTCTTTGCAAACATATGTTTTATTTACTTTTGCTCTCACTTAAGCAACTTTACTTGTTTTATATCGTTGTTTTCACTTTTGTCCTCGGAGGCATTGCGCTCGGAGCCAGGCTTGTCATCTTCTTCAATTTCAATTACTAAATCTTATTTTTAATCTTATTTCTTTATCATTTTTGGTTCAAATCAGTTCACTTATCTATTAACAAAATTAATTATACCGTTTTACGGGTAAACAGTTTGGCACCCACCATGGGGCATAGACAGCTACGTAATTGCTTTGATTCATTCGTTTATCACTAACTTGTTTGATTTTTTACTTAGTAAGAAATCAGATGGGGAAGCTAATGATGTCAACATCATACACAACTTTGAGGAATGCGAAGATTTTCTTCAACATAGTGACTCAATCAGTGACACCCGTAACAAAGGGGACGAGACAATCCCGGTTCATGAAGGGCAGTACCCACAACATGTGCGGGAGCCGACTTCCGATGATGCGGAGGAGGAACATGTCGTAAAATAGTGAAAATATTAAGAGAACAGCAGAAAGTAATAATGAATCACCTCTCAAGGCAGGATCAGGCAATGACGGAGTTAAAGCAAGCATTGTCAGGCGCCTCCAATAATGCAAACGGGAGGGGCTTGGGTCCTCCTAGTGTTTCTGCAAATCAAACAACTCAGAGAGTCGATAATAAAACCCCAATGGTTGAAGTCAGTGTCGACGGTGGCAGAGGGACCGGTAGCGGACCTGGGAATGACAACGGGAATGACCCCTTCAAAATCGAGCTCATGAGATTTATGAGGGAAATGAATGAACGAATGGGTCAAAATGCGAAGGAGTTTCACACCTGAATGGATCAGATTCCGGGCGCACCTCCAGTTTTGGAAGGCCCAAATTCGAAAAAAGACACACAACTGTCGTTTAAGCCGAGCGCAGCGCCAGAGATAATTACGAAGAGGTTCAAAATGCCGGACGTACCAAAGTACGATGGGACCTCAGATCTGCAGGAACACATCACAACCTACACCACTGCTATGAAAGGGAACGATTTGGCTCAACATGAGATCGAGTCGGTCTTGCTGAAGAAATTTGATGAAACCCTCACAAAAGGGGCCCTGACATACTATTCTCTTTTACTCGAGCACTCAATTGACTCTTTCGAGATGCTTGCAGATTTGTTCATTAAGGCCCATGCTGGGACAAGGAAGGTTCAATCTAGAAAGGCAGACATATTTAGGATTGTGCAGGGCAAGTTTGAACTGTTGCGTGAGTTCGTAATTCGGTTTCAGAAAGAAGAGGATGTTGCTACTGGCAGTACGAGATGAGTGGGTAATGGAGGCGTTCACAAAGGGTCTAAATTAGTGGAGCTCCGACGCCTCACGAAAACTGAAGGAAAGCCTGCTCGAGCTTCAAGCAACCACATAGGCAGATATCCATAACCGTTATGAGTCAAAAATAAGGATAGAAGACGGTCCGCTCGGGTTCCCGATATCAACCAAGGATGGGACCGAGACAAGAACTAGGACAAGTTTAAAAGCGAATTCAATGCGGATCAGCAATCTTCCAAAAGTCATTTCCTGCCGTATGAAAGAACCAGGGACGCAACGACAAAGGGCTTCGGTCCTCAAATAGGTTCTCTCCTGATAGAAGAACCGACTGTGGCCGGAACAGCAGTTCATTAAAAGAGAAAGAGGTACCAGGGGCCCCGGACTCCACATATCCCAGGTTATCACATTTCAACTTCAGTATCAGCTTAGTGGAGTTGGTATCAGCGATGAGCAATATCAAAGAAGCACGATTCCCGAAGCCAATCTGATATGATCCCATCCATAGGGATCCCAACTTGTAGTGTGAATATCACAGGACTAATGTCCATATAACTGGGGAATTGACGGCACCTACGTGAAGAGGTGGCGACATTGTTGAAAAATGGCCATCTCAGGGAATTTTTAAGTGATCAAGTCAAGAACAACTACAGCCGAAGCCGGGAGAATGCAGATCCTTACAGGCGGCCAAAGACTCTCTTCGATTAACTATCAACATGATTTTTGAAGGGAACTAAATCAACAGGCGGCCAAGAAAACAAAGATATCGGTGACTCACAACTAGAGACACCGGGAAGTCGCGAAAGATGATATCCACCTTCACGGAGGAAGACGTTGACGCACTTCTTCTGCCACATAATAATACTCTGGTAATTTCTCTTAATGTATTAGATTTCAAAATTAAGCGTGTTTTGGTTGACCCAGGAAGCTCAGCCAACATCATCCAATGGAGAGTGCTGGAGTAAGCAAAGTTGACCGGGAGCATCATTCTGGTGACAAAACTCTTAGATGGATTCAACTTTACAAGTGTGACAACCCGAGGAGAGATCTTGTTGCCCACGAACGCCAAAGGGGTAACCAAAACCACCTTATCGATGTGGTAGATGGTGACATGGGCTACACTGTAATCCTAGGGAGGCCGTGGATACACCATATGAAGGTCACACCTTCGACATATCACCGATTATTGAAAATTCCAACACTGGAAGGGATCAAGAATATAATAGGAGACCAATCGGATGCAAGGGAAATTAATGCGGTAACTATTTGCAGCAGCAAGGAAAAAGAATCCAATAAATAGCAATTACAATAACCGATGCCTTCTCCCTTTCCGAATGAAGATGATAAAGGAAAGAAGTCGTCGGATTCCCACCAGGTGCCAAGATATTTTCAGATACTGGAGGAGACGGATGCGAACTCATGTTAGGATTTATAAATTTTCTTAAAGCTAACGCAGATTGCTTTGCGTGGTCACACTCGGATATGGCAGGTATCCTATTAGAGGTGGACATTCACAAGCTAAGACTGGATCCACACTTCCCACCGGTAAGTCAAAAGAAACGCCCAATAGAGGAGGTCAAGAACAGGTTTGTTAAAGAAGAGGTAACCCGTTTACTCAATATCGGTTTCATACGGGAGGTAAAATATCCAGAATGGTTAAACAATGTAGTTGTAGTTTCAAAGAAGAATAACAAGTTTAGAATGTGCTTACATTATAAGGATTTAAATAAGGTGTGCCCTAAAGACTCGTTCCCATTGCCAAACATTGATCAAAATGTTTGAAAATCAAATAGGCAAAACAATGAAGGTATACATTATGAAACACCTCCAAGAGATTTTCGACATCCTAATAAAACATAACATGAAACTCAACCCAGAAAAATGTGTGTTCAGAGTTGGATCCGACAAATTCTTAGGGTTCCCGGTCTCGCAAACAGGGATCGAGGTAAACCCCAAAAAAATTAAAGTCATTGAAGACATCCCGGACCAGCTGACGAGCGTGAAGGAGGTGCAGATATTAACCGAAAGGTTAAGAGCCTTAAGCAGGTTCATCTCAAGATCCTTAGAAAAGTGTCATCACTTCTTGTCACTTCTCAAAAAGAAGAAAAATTTTGAGTGGACTCTGAAATTCCAACGGGCATTGAAAGAACAAAAAAGATACTTATCAAGCCCCCCGTACTGTCAAAATCAAGGGAAGGCAAGCAATTGTTAATATACCTAGCGGTCTCAGAAGTGGCGGTAAGTGTCATTCTAGTCCGAGAGGAAGAAGGTATGCAATTTTCTGTTTATTACATTAGCAAAATATTGTCAGGAGCAGAGACTCGATATTTGCACCACTAAAATATGGCTTTAGCTCTCGTAGTCGCTCTCGAAAGCTTAGGCCTTATTTTTAGTGTCACCCGATAGCCGTTGTGATAACCTTTCCTTTAAGGAATGTCCTTCACAAACCTGAGTTGTCAGGCCGTTTGGCTAAATGGACTATCGAAATCAGTGAGTTCTACATTGAGTACAAACCCAGGACTGCGATCAAGTCATAATTTTTAGCCGACTTTGTGGCTGATTACTGTCCCGGGTTAATGCCCTTGGATGCTAAGGAAGCCTACTTTGGACCTTGTTTACGGATGGAGCCTCCAATATAATAAGTTTCGGTCTTGGGATAGTTATAGTCACACCCTCAGGAGAAACCCTGAGGCAGGCCATTTAAATTGTTATGCTAACTAGCACCTCAAGTCCAACACAAGTTCAGACCGCACAATTATTGTGCGGCCGCAGAGAAGAACTACGCGGCTACAGACACTATTGTGCAGACCGAAAAAAAAAGGGCAGTGCGGCCACAGTTCATTATTATGCGGCAGCATATTTCCAATCCTGTCAAAATGAAGAAAAGTGCGGACTGCACATGGAATTGTGTGGCCGCATAACCTCCAAAAGGGTATTTTTGTCCGAAAATTTCAGCCTTATATAAATAGAAGAGTTTCACTTTTTAGGTCAACTTTTGACATCAACTGCTACAGTAGACGATTTCTTTTACCCTTTTTAGTAGTTTTTGCTATTTTGAGCTTATTGAATATTGATTTCATCATTTTAATTATCAATATGGGTTTAATTATCATTTCTTCTCCTATTTCTTCCAATTTAAGCATGAGTAGTTAGATTTTCACTAGGGTTGTGACCCAACCCTAATGTGTAAACTTAATTTGTGTTTGATTTACTATTTGTTTATGGTTGGGTGTTTATTATCTAGCCGTGTTCTTGCTTTTATTTGAAGAATTAATAGTTGCAAACATTAGTTCATGCCTATTTGACTTGGTCTCTAGTTGAGAAAGAGAGACTTAGTCTAGGAAAACGTGGCTAGCAAAAAATTGGGTCAATCAAGAGATTGATAAGCCCAATTAAAGGATTGAACCTAGAGATAGTAAAACCTGACTTGAGCTTATTATCAACTATTTTTTCAATACCCATTTGGACTTGAGAAAACCAAATTGGGCAAAATCACTCTCTGACCGAGAGGTATTGAGTAGGTACTTGAGTGTTGCTATAATACACCCCGACCAATAAAACAAGCTTTAAAGTTTACATCCCATTAGGCAAACGCCTAGGTGTAGGTCATAGCCCTAGGCCTTTTCTATCATTTGAAAAACAACAAAAATAATTACCTAGTTTCATTCTTTAAATCGCAATGTAGTTTAATTTAGATTTTCAAACAAAACCAAATATTGTGGAAGTGCAAATTTAGATATACAAACTCATGCCCAAAGATATATACTACTAACACCCATTCATATAGCTCCCAGCGGAATTCGACCCCGACTCTTGTTGGTTATTACTATTGCATCGACCATTTTCATAACCTCAAATAGAGGAGTGAAATTGGACGAGATCAGTATGAGGCTTTGGTTGTAGGACTTGAATTAACTCGGGGACTAGTCTCTGAGGTCATCGAAGTAAAATGTGACTCTCAACTGGCAGTAAACCAAGTGTATGGGATTTTCTATGCAAAGGAAGAGCACATGCAACAATATTTGAGTAAGGTTCAAGCATTTCTTGCATGTTACAGGGAATGGTCAATCATACACATTCCAAGGGAATAAAATGTAGAAGTAGATGCATTGGCTACGTTGGGGTTGTCCATAGAGATGAAAGGATCTGACTCCGGTATAGTTGTTAAACTTTTGAACTCGTGTTGGATGTGGATGGTTACTACGAGGTCTATTCAACCAACTTAGTCTGGGACTGGAGGAATGAGTTCGTCAAATACCTTCGGCATGGAAAGTTACCCGAATACCTGAAGGCATCTCAGACATTATGAACCAAAGAAGCTCGTTACTGCCTTGTAGATGAATAGTTATACAAAAGATCATACCAAGGATCATTGGCCCCGTGTCTGGGAGCCTCGTAAGCGGACTACATGACGAGAGAAGTCCACGAAGGAGGTTGAAGGAATCACTCTGGTGCAGACTCATTTGTTCTAAAGTTGATCAAGGCAGGTTATTATTGGTTATGGATGGAATATGATGCAAAGATGTTCATTTAGAAGTGTGACAAGTGTCAATGCTATACACAGTTGGTACACTAACCGGCGGAACTCCTGCATTTGGTGTTGTCCCCATGGCCATTCATGAAATGGGGAATGGACATAGTTGGTCCTCTACCACCGATTCCCGACAATGTTTTCTTTTGGTTTTAACTGACTAATTCACTAAATGGGTTGAGGAAGGTCCTTACCAGAAGATAAGTGAGCGCGGAGTGGTTGACTTCATATGGGACCACATAATCCGCCGATTCGGAATACTGAAAGAGATTTCTTGTGACAACAAGCCACAATTCATAGGCTCAAAAGTCACCAAATTTTTGGAAGGATTGAGAATCAAGAGAATTGCATCTTCACCGTACCATCCCAGTGGAAACGGGAGAGCGGAATCAACAAATAAGGTGATAATCTAGAACCATAAAAAGAAGCTAAAACTTGCTAAAGGCAAATGGCTCGAATAGATATCGGGTGTAATATGGGCATACCGGACCACGGTGAAGTCGAATACGGGAGAAACACCTTTCTCTCTCGTATATGGTGCGGAACATTTGATACCAACGGAATTAGGGGAAACAACTTTAAGGTTTTCCTGATCAAACAAAGAAGCACTACTGGTAAGGATGGACTTACTCGATGAACACATGGACTTGGCATACGTGAGGATGGTGGATTAGAAGTAGAGGATGGAAAGATATTATAAACGCAGGGCCAACCTTTGTTACTTCAAAGTAGGAGACTTGATTTTGAGAAAAGTGACTCAAAACACTCGAGAAGTCAATGCCGGAAAGCTGGGACCAACATGGGAAGGCCCTTAATCCTAAAAGTATGTTCTACTCTATTTTTCCCTTCGACCAGTTTTTGTTCCTATCGGGGTTTTCTGACAAGGTTTTTAACGAGTCAGCAATAGAAACCATACTACAAAGGGAGAGTCATTGGAAAAAGGAAAGACCTTTAGACACTAAGGCACCAAAATGTTCACGTCGATGACAAACGCCTATATGCATGGTTAAATAATCTTTGGTTCGATGGAAAGCTTTGCCTTCCATCACTAAAAAATGATTATTTAACCATTCATAAGTCGTTTCTACCAAAAAAGCTTCCAGTGTTCGAATTTGCATTCTTCACATTCGAACACTGGGGGAAGAAAAAATATATGATACGGCACCAGGAGCTCCACGAAAATCGGGACTGCGAGAATCGGGATCAATGTTTCATCAGGGCTGGGGACTACATGATCAGCCCCGTAGAAACAAGTTGTAAAAGTTAGCCACATATATTGGCAGTTTTTTACTTTAGTAAATGAATGTTTATGTGCTTTTAAAGATAGAAGGAATAAAATGAAGTCCTTTTAGTTTTATCTTATTTCTTGTCCAAATAATGAGTTGATTTTATCAATTGAAAGTTAACAAAAACTTCAAATGCTTGTGTCGGAATGAACATGAGATGTCCTCTTCAAGAACACCGTAAACATAAGAGGATTCTCTTATGAAACTCTCATATTAAAGGGTTAACCCCGGAAGAATTTATGCCCAAAATCAAAAGCTATCGGATGAAAATATACCCGAAGCTTTAATCAATTCAACGCAAAAGGAATATATTTTGCACAACACTTAAGCGAAAAATTCATTATTTATCAAAGTACCAAACTCAGTGCAAAGTTTTGCATAATTACAAGATATATAAAAGAGAAAGAAGTCAAGCATCATGTCCGCCTGAAACCTAAGGGAGAGAGGGATCTACATTTTCCCCGATGGAGGAAGGAGGATCCACTGCCGGTTTAGGGTCTTCATCTTCATCTATCTCAATATCCTCTTCAGTCCCTGAATACTCAGAACTAATAATCGAGGATTCAGTTACAGCGGGCTGAACGGGAAGGCGTTCACGAGAAGACAACTCCAATTCTCGGGCCTAGGCAATACAATCATCTATATTAGCGATGCCCACTTTGGCCTCTTCCAAGGTTTTCCTCCTCATATGATATATAGCATAAGTCTTCTCAAAAACAACGTAATCCTCTTGGCCCTGGAGCTTTATTTGTAGCCTATGAATTTCGGCTTGATGAATCGCTCCATCCACCTCCGATCTTTGTCATCATCAAATCTGGTAAGAAGAGCGTGGTGGCCACGTTTGCTGAAGTTTATTACTCCCCCACGAAAAATTTGGGAGAATAAAGATCCATTATATGTGCAAGGGTTATGATTTCCCCGGTCTCCGCACACAGTTGGAGAAGGCAAGCCATCATTCGCCATATAGATGGGCCTACTTGTGCTAAGAAGACCCGGTACTTGTGGAAAAACTCCAAAATTATGGGTTCGAGCCCTTCATTAGATCCTAAGGATAATGGACCCAGGGTAAAGGGATACGTGTAGACATACGTAAAACCCTCCTTGGTGAAGGTAACCCACTCTATCATATCCGGGGCGAGGAATTCAAGATTGAGGCAGTTGATGCCCTCCTTCGCAATTGGGATACTAGAAGGGCGAATGGAGGAGGGATACCTACTAACAGGCCAAGTCCGCAAAGATGCAGAGGTGGCCTTCTCTTGAAAGTCATTAGCAGTACTGAGATTTTTTGATATGATGGTTCTTACAATGGGAGGTTCATAATCAACATCAGGTTCTTTGTCCTTGTTTTTCTTTGGGCCTCTATCGAACAAAAGACCAGAGTTCCCAAAGAGTGCGGTGAAAAAATCCATGGTAATAAAGGGTCAGTAAAACTTTTGCTAAGAGAGTTGAAGAAAATGAATTTTTTTCTAAACAAGATGCAAAGAGGAATAAAGTCTTATGAAAATTTTGGAAGTAAAGAAGTGAAAATAATGAGTAGATGGGAAGTTATAGACGGAAAAAATCACGGTCATGATAACATCAAAAATCGTTGAAAATATTTGTTGAATCATGGGGCAACACGTGTTCGGGGTATTAAATGCGAGAAGGCGTGCGTCTTTTCAAGCTTTCGGAGACTATTCAAGAACTTTCCCACTAATAACGGAATCTTCACCAACTTCCCGGTTACACAAAGATATGTCACCGGAAAGCATGGGGACTATCTGTATGAAGTAAAATTGGTTTATAATAAATGGACGAATGGTAGCATGACACGTGGAACCGAAGATAGGTAAAAGTCAAGTCAAGTAACGACCAATACCGGATACAATAAATTCAACCGACATCGGGTAAATCCTTAAGGGAGAAGATCAAGTATTTGCATCGGATAGCATTCAATAAGGGAATGTTTTCTAATATTAAATGAGCGGCCGTTGTAGAGAATTTTTGCATTCATGGTCTGTCGTTACATGCTCATCAATAGCTCTTTTATTATCTTTTAAGATGAGCTTGATCATAGGATCTTGTTTCTCTAGGTAAAGCTATAAATAGTAGGCTCAGCAACCATTATAAGGGACACAAAATTCTTTGCAAACATATGTTGTATTTTATTTTTGGTCTCAATTAAACAACTTTACTTGTTTTTTTATCATTGCTTTCACTTTTGTCCTCGGAGGCATTGCGCTCGGAGTCATGCTTGTCATCTTTTTCAATTTCAATTACTAAATCTTATTTTTAATCTTATTTCTTTATCATATTTGGATCAAATCAGTTCACTTGTCTATAAACCACGTAATAAATGTAATTGTACTGTTTTACGGGTAAACAATACTTACAAAGAAAGAGTAGATATAATCTCCAAATACCAGTAATTAAATACAAACTAGAGTGTAGTCAGCTTTGGTTCAGTCCAGTCTTGAAATTACATGCAGTTGCTCATCCACCATCCCTTTATCTCCCCCGTCCCTTAAAGCCCTAGAAAAATAAAAGAAAAAGTAGGAGACCATGAAAGGAAAAGGGAGAGAGAGAGAGAGCTAGAGAGATGTCCAGGATAGGTGAGGTATAGGTTGGTAGAGGAAGATCTAAGAGGGGCTTGCTTTCAACTCGAACTATGTGTACAAATACCAAAAAAATAACATTTAGAAAGAAATACATAATTAGATCGCGCACTTTGAAATATTGGATTCGCCTCCGTATGTTGGCGACGAAGAGGAGAGAAGAGCTTGCATGACATTGATTTGCAGCCTTAGATGAATGATGTATTTGGCAGTCTGAAAAAGAAGCAATTGATGAGAATGGAGTTGGCAGGCACCTGGGATAAGTCTCTTCAGCTTTAACACCTTGTCTTGGTGATATTGAAGATTGCTCCTCCGTTTGTTAGCTCTATTTGTTTTCTTGAGTACCCTTCCTACTCCTACACCTTGCCTTCTTTCTGAAGCCATGATTTTATGCAAACCCAAAGAAACAGCTATGGTATATATAGACGCAAGTACCTGCTGGCATTTAATTTACGGTGCATGTATGAAGTATGCTCATGCATGTGATGGCTTTGATTTGACACTTAGGTCGGCTCATATATATGCCTGGCCTACTTGAAGACCAACTTGTTTAGTTTAACAGCAAAGGGCCAATTTGTCCCTGAATTATATATGTGAAATGGTTTAACTTTTCCCTTCCTTAAAAGTTAAGTTCATCCATGTCCCCTCCTCGTCACAATTTTGGCTCGAAATTTTTCTTAAACAGAAACAGACTAATATTCAAGGATGTACATGGACCGGATTGATTCGGTTTTTATCAAAATCAAACCAAACTAACTATATCGGTTTGGATTGGTTCGGTTTTGTCGGATATTTTGAGTTTTTCGAGTCTTTTTGTTACGTGAATATTATTCGAATCTTACTTTGTTAAAGTTATAGATAACGTTTTGATAAGTGAATATATATTTAGTAAATATTAAAAAAATTGACAAACGTGTGATCTACTAAAACATTTCAATGGGAGGATTTTGTTAGTAACACATGATAGTTATTTTCTTAGTCGTCTATCAATAATTTTCCGTCAATGTACTCTTCATGGTTAACACATGAGAGGATCCCAAATATTTCTATATTTTTTAAAAGAAAATTCAATATAAAGTCTTAAAAAAATATATAAGAAATAATATATAATATCGGTTTGGTTTACTAATACCAAATCAAGTCAAAGCAAACCTAGTCAGGTTTTTTAATCGATTTGATTTAATTTTTTGGTTTGATGTGATTTTCCGATTCGATTTGAACACCCCTAATATTATACAGAGAAAGGTCATAATTTATTTGCAAAAGGTCCAACTTTACCCACTAGCAAAATGGATTACACAAAGAATCAACTCATTTTCACGGCACATTCTTTCTTCAACTTAACCATGCCACTATCGGTCATTCCAGCATTACATCTCTTCTTCACCATCAATTAAATTTTCTGGTGTCAATAACTACTAAGTTAATATCTTTATCACAAATAATTACTAACTTTTTTTTGCTAATGCACACCAAGAAATTGCAATAATTTACTAAACATTGTAAGAAAGACATGAAAATATAAGGAGACTATAAAAAGAAAAGAATGTCACGTAAGAATGTCACCATCTATTATAAAAAGAATGCCAACTTTTTATATTTATTGAAGCTTTTAATCCTAATATTCATATTTATCCTTCATGCCACTCCCTTAAAAGAATGACATAACACATTTAAAATCATAATATTCAAAAAATTAATCAAAACGAAATCTTTTCGTTAAACTAAAAAACATAGTGGAGGTCGTAGATAATAAGTATCTCTTAGTTTTCCAAACACAAAGTCATGTGCCATGTGATAATATGTGGAAATAAAATTTGGATGCAAATAACATATTATATGTGGTTTGTGGTTTGTGGAGAACAGTGTTGGCTGACAGCCCCCGTGTCAAGCCATTGGAGACTAAGCACATGGCTTGACAGCTCTTCCAGGTTCATAGTAACCACTTGATTTGGTTTGATCCTCAACATTCCATAACAACTTACTATCAATCTGCCTGTCATCGTAATCCCCCAATTTTGGCTTCATCCCCATGTGTTGTGGGGCTTTCTTCTCTCGTCACCACTTTGTTATGTGTAACTATCCGTTTGATCGTTTTGAGCATTTACACTTAATTTGATGATTTAAGGTCATAAGTAATTTTATATATATTATGACTTGTGTGTATCATTGGTTTTTGTCTTCAAGTTGTTTGGAATTGATTTGAAAGAACGATTCTTAACTAGGAAGTTTTAAGTTGGAAGAATTGACCAAGTTTGACTTTTGTGTATTTGACACCGGATCATAGTTTAGATGGTTTCGTTAGGTCCGGATGGTGATTTTGGAATTGGGAGTATGCCCGGATTTGCATTTGGATATTTCTAGAAGGTTTTGGCACTATTTGGCGAAAGTTGGCAATTTGAATGTTTGGAAAGTTCATAGGTTTGACCGGAATTTGACTTCGATGTTATCGAGTTCCAATTATTATTTCAAGTGTTGGAATAGGTTTGATATGTCATTTGGAACTTGTATGCAAAATTTGGGTTCATTCCGGATTGGTTAGGCTTGGATCGGACGCTTGGTTTGAAGTATGAAGTTTATGAAATTAAAAGGTTGATCTTGATCGACGATTCGTTGTTTTGATATTTTTATGTGAGATTTAAGGCCTCGATCAGGTCCGTATTAAGTTTTGGGACTTATTGGTATGTTCGGACGGGGTCCCGAGGGACTCGGGTGAGTTTCAGAGAGGTTTGGTTGTGTTGCGCTCGTTTTTTTATGTTTCGACGTCGTTTCTTCAAGCATAAGTGATATCACATTAATAAAGTGAGCTACATATTCTGTTTTGATTGAAGCACTAGATCAGTATCATAATTACGGAGCCGTATCAAAAATAATCGTCGAATTTGGACATCGTACGAGGGAGTTCTACTCATTTTAGTGTTGGAAAAGAAATCTAGTGTTGGTGCTTCGCAGATGCGAAGTTGGGTCCGCATTTTTGAACCTCGCAGGTGCGATAAATGATCCGCAAAAGTGCAAATGACAGGTGGAGAACTGCAAGTGCGGATTTTAGGGCGCAAAGTGGAAATCCCTGTATATAAAAAATCTGACTGTGTTCTTTTGGTATTTTGAGCATATCTTGATTTCTAGAGCTCCGATTGAGGTGATTTTCACAGCGTTCTTCTCTTCCTTTCATAGGGGTCAGAATCTGACCTTAATTTTTGTATTTTAACATTATGATAGTAGTTAATTTTTGAATTAATCCATGTTTTGATTGGAGATTTGAGGTTTTTTTTATCAAAAACTTTTCTAAAGAGAATATTTGGTTTTTGAACATCGATTTGTAGTCGGAATTAAATGAAATTAGTATGCTTGGACCCGTATTCGAATGGATTGTCGTAATTTATAAGTTTTTTCGGGTTTCGAGGTCCTTCCTGGGTTGACTTTGAGTTTTGATTAAAGATTCGACCTTTATCGCTTGGGTTTGTTTTCTAAGGTATTATTTGAGGTTTTTGAGTTGTTTTTGGCTAATTTCGAGTTGTTCAGAGGTTGATTCATGCGAGATGGAATTTCTAGAGTATTGTTTGGCTTGGTCCATATTTGATTTTTCTTGTTCGAGGTAAGTAACATATCTAAACTTGGATATAAAGGTAAATATACCTGGGAACTATGATATTTGAGATGGGTTGGGGGTGATGCACGTGCTAGGTGACGACCGCGAGTGTGTGCACCGAAGTATTCATGCTCCGGGTAGTTCTTAGTCTATTATATGCCTTGTTTTGCTATCATGCTTATTTGATATTATGTTTTCTCTATTTATATGACTTCGTGGAATATTATCCATGCTAGAAATCATGCCTAGACTACCTACTCAATTGTTTGGAATGATAGAGCTATTTTCGCCATGTTAAGCTATTTGCCTTAGTCGTAATCACAATGTACAGTCATGATGGTCACGTCCACATGCTATATCTTTGTCCCTGTGCACTTTTGATATGTTGTCTCACATGGTGTCCCTGTACGTGACATGAGTTTCAACTGTATTGAGGCATATTATGATATTTCGTGTTATATTGTCGGATTGTGTTTCTGTGATGATGTCTGCATATTGAGACTTGAGCGGATTGATGACTGATATGGTCCATAGAGCCGTATTGATATGGATATATGGATCGGGTTGTACGCTGCAACGGTTATATTGATATTGAGGTGACGCGTATTCCAGGCCCCACATTGGGATAACATGTACTGATTTAAGGCTACGCGTACACCAAGCCCTGCTATTTGGGCTATGTGATTATGATTAGTTCTTGGGTAAGGTCCTTCCCTCTGGAGTCTATTATGCCAGCAGCGGGCATAGGCACAGTGTTATATATATGTGCTGATGGGTAGTTATGTCAGGCACTCGTACAGTGCTAAGTGTGATTATTTGATGGATCCACTGTGATAATGTTGATTTGACATATAATGTGTGTGATTAAGTGAGACATTTGAGCGAGGCACCTGGAGTGTGATAAGATTGTGTGAACTTAATGATTTCACTATGAGACTGATTACTTTACATGAATATTTGACATGTAGGCATAGAGATGTACCTTCCCCATGCTAGAAAGTGATATGACATTTGATTACTTGACATGTATATTTGACGTGTAGGCATAGAGATGTACTTTCCTCATGCTAGGCAATGATACGACATTTGATAACTTGACATGTATATTTGACATATAGGCATAGAGATGCATTTTTCTCATGCTAACTGGTAAGTGAAAAGTTTTATATGATGTTGTAATTAGGGAAAAACATAATTCTTTTGATAAACTCATATTTAATTGATTTTAGTGGTAAGTTTAGACTTGGACTGCTATACTTAAAAAGCATGTCTGCTTTCCCATATTTGTGTACAAGTTGAGCATTACATCTCTTGAGTTATATACCTTTATTGTCTTCACTATACTATTATGAATTGTTATTGGTTATTGGTGATGGACACGGACCTTCTTCAGGGCTCGTCACTGCTTTCAACCTGAGGTTAGATTTGTTACTTATTGAGTACATGGGGTCGGTTGTACTCATACTGCACTTCTGCTCCTTGCGTGCAGATCTTGGAGCTGATATTGTTGTGTATGGCAGGAGCTGGCATTGACAATGTACCTGCGTTGCGGTGATAGTTGCCACTTGTACTTGGTAGCTTTAGATTTTTGAAATACAATTTATGTACATTTCGAACAGATGGTGTATTTATTCCGTACCAACTTTGTAAATTCTAAGTCTTAGAAGCTCATGACTTGTACTACTAATCCTTGGGAGTTTGAATAAAAATTCAGTCTTTTTACTCATTTACTGATGCGTGGCTAGAATTC
>MDKI01103458.1:0-21800 GCA_005239505.1 Nicotiana paniculata | reverse complement strand
GACATCACCAAAAATTCATAGTGCCCATACCTTGTCCAAAAGGCTATTTTAGGAACATCAGACACCCTTATCATCAACTGATGGTAGCCCGATCTCAGATCAATTTTCAAAAACACACTGGCACCCTGAAGCTGATCAAATAAATCATCAATTATCGGAACGAATACTTATTTTTGATAGTAACTTTATTCAACTGCCGGTAATCTATACACATTCTCATCGATCCATCCTTTTTATTTACAAACAAAATCGGTGCACCCCAGGGCGAGACACTAGGCTTGACGAAACCTTTATCAAGCAGGTCTTGCAATTGTTCTTTCAATTCTTCCAATTCTGGTGGATTGGTAAACAGGTAAATTTCATAAATCAACAAATACTACAAGGCAATTAGCAGATAGATGCAGTAATAACAAAAATAAATAAGACCTCCCAACAATGTCACTCATTCACTCAGCCCTCAATGCACACGCCCATTAGGTACCTGCGCTCACTGGGGTGTTCAGACTCCGGAGGGGCTCCCACAGCCCAAGCGGTTAATCTGCACGGACCACTCACGTTCTGCACGGAAAACTCATGTGCTATCATATCATATCTGGATCCGCACAGACAACTCACGTGCTATAGTACAATATAGATCCGCACGGACAATTCATGTATTATAGTACAATGTCTCACAACAGGCCCTCGGCCTCACTTAGTCATGTACCTCTCTAGCCTCATAGTTTTCAACAAACAAGAGAAAGCAGTCCAAATCAAGTATTATAGTGTATCAACAAGATAATAGAGATTGAGGTAAACATGTATAAGAATTTCTATGACTGAGTACAACTAATGTGAGCATGAATAAAGCCTAAGCATGATCTCTAACATGAAGGCAGTCAAGTTTAGCAGCCATGTAAGCACATAAACACTGATAATGGCTAATAGGCCTCACAGCCTCACGGGACAGACCAAGTCTCAATCCCTCTCGGCGTACACCCACATGCCCGTCACCTAGCGTGGGTATGAACTCCAAAAAATCGCATGATAGCAATTCTCGGGGTTTATACCCTTAAAGCCAGAGTTCAAACTGTTACTTACCTTAACATCGTAGAATCCTACTCTGGGATGCCCTCGTCCCTCGACTCGGTCTCCAAAATCTCCGAATCTATCAAAAATTAGTATATTATTATCAATATACGCTAAAAGAATGAATCCCATATGAAAATTATCAAATTAGACCACAAGTCCCGAATTTGGGCAAACCCGACCCTTGATCCCACGCCTCGAAATCCGATAAAATTTACAAAACTAGGAAACCCAATCACTCACGAGTCCAACCATACCAAATTTATCTAAATACGACTTCGAATCGACATTCAACTCTAAAAAATCCATGTTATGAAGTCTCTACAAATTTTCCCCAAATTTTCATCCCAATTCACTAAGCGAATGATTAATTCAATGATATATTGATGTATTTTAGCCAAATCCGAGTTAGAATCACTTACCCCGATGAATTTCTTGACAAAACCTTCGAAACATCGCCACAAACCGAGCTCCTTTGGTCAAAAGGTGAAACAAAAGACTGAACCTCGTATTTATAGTGCACCCCTCGGATCCTTGCTTCGCTGACCGCCAAATTCTACTGCCACCGCGCATACCTCTCTGCGGTCCGCAGAATTCCAACCACGACCACGAAAGTCTCCAAATTCTGCGGTCGCGACCAATCTTCCGTTGTCTGCACCAGCCTCCACCACGGAATCCTGCCGCCTCAGCGAAATCCTTCCGCTGTCCGCGTAAATTCAGCGTGGTCTGCACTCCCCAAATTCAGAAACCAAACACCAGCAACATTAGCAGATTTTTCAACAACTAAATTCATCCATTAACCATCCGAAACAAATTCGAGGCCCTCAGGACTTCACCAACAATACCTACAAGTTTCATAACATCATTCAAACTTAGTCGAACCTAAGGATCACACAAAACAATACCAGAACACCAAATTACCTCGGATTCAAGCCTAAGGATTCCTACATTCCCAATTTTCCCAATTCAAGCCTAATTCTACCAGGGACCTCCAAATTACATTCAGACACTACTCCGGACGCGAACCTACCAACCCGATACAACACGACACAACTGAACCACACATAAATAAGCAGAAATGGGGGAAACGGGGCTATAACTCTCGGAACGACCAGCCGGGTGTTACATCCTCCCCCTCTTAAACAAACGTTCGTCCTTGAAAGAGTCTAGAAACATACTTGAAGTCTCAAATAGGTGTGAATATTTTCTCTGCATCTTCCGCTTGTCTCCCAGGTGGCATCCTCCACAGGCTGACCTCTCCACTGCACCTCACTGAAGCTATGTTATTTGACCTCAACTTTCGGACCTGTCAAACCAAAATAGCCACCGGCTCTACATCATAAGTCATATCAACCTCCAATTGAACCATGTTGAAGTGAAAACATGGGAGGGATCACCAACATACTTCTGAAGCATGGAAACATGAAATACCGGATGTACACTCGACAAGCTGGGTGGAAACGCAAGCTCATAGGCCACCTCCCCAATCCTACGAAGTACCTCAAATGGACCAATAAACCGAGGGCTCAACTTGTCCTTCTTCCCAAATCTCATAACACCTTTCATAAGTGAAACCTTCAGCAATACCTTCTCTCCAACATGTAAGATACATCACGAACCTTCCGGTCCGCATAGCTCTTCTGCCTAGACTGTGCCGCTCCTGAATTAATTGCACCTTATCTAAAGAATCCTACACCCAATCTGTACCCAAAAGTCTAGCCTCACCCGACTCAAACAACCCAACCAGAGATCTACACCTCCTCCTATATAAAGCCTCGTACGGAGCCATCTAAATACTCGACTGATAGCTGTTGTTATATGCAAACTCCGTCAGTGGCAGAAACTGGTCGCATGAACCCCCAAAGTCTATAATACAGGCGCGCAACATGTCCTCCAATATCTGAATTGTGCACTCGAACTGCCCGTCCGTCTGAGGGTGAAAATCTGTACTCAACTCAACCTGAGTACCCAACCCTCGCTGCACAACCTTCCAAAACTGAGATGTAAATTGAGTACCTCTATTTGAAATGATGGAAACCGGGACACCATGCAAGCGAACAACCTCTCGGATATAAATCTCAGCTAACCGCTCTGAAGTGTAAGTAGTACCAACAGGAATGAAGTGTGAAGACTTGGTCAGCCAATCCACAATAAAAAATAACATCGAACTTCCTCGAAGTCCGCAAGAGCCCAACTACAAAGTCCATGGTGATCCGCTCCCACTTCCACTCCAAAATATCTACCTCTGAAGCAAGCCACCTGGTCTCTGATGCTCATACTTAACCTTTTGACAGTTGAGACGCCGAGCTACAAACCCAACTATATCCTTCTTCATCCGCCTCCACCAATAATGTTGTCTCAAATCCTGGTACATCTTTGAGGCACTCGGATGGATGGAATGTCGCGAGCTGTGGTCCTCCTCAAGAATCAACTCCCGAAGCCCATATACGTTAGGCACACATATACAGCCCTGCATCCTCATCAAACCGTCATCACCAATAGTCACATCCA
Organism: Nicotiana paniculata; assembly: GCA_005239505.1. Classification (NCBI taxonomy): domain Eukaryota; kingdom Viridiplantae; phylum Streptophyta; class Magnoliopsida; order Solanales; family Solanaceae; genus Nicotiana; species Nicotiana paniculata. The sequence goes on along the minus strand of MDKI01103458.1, from coordinate 18,221 downwards.
TCACCTCGCCGGACCCTATCCTGAAGAACGAGCAAGTGTGGGTCATCATACTGACGCTCCCTGATACGGTCATAAAGAGAAGACCTGGAGACCACGCAAGCCAACACCCACCTAGGCTCCAAAATATCCAATCTCACGAGCTGGACCGCTAAGGCTTGAACATCTAATGCCAACGGTCTCTCTGCTACTAGAAGATACACTAAACTCCCCAAACTCTCTTCCTGGTGACTCAAAGCGTCTGCCACCACATTGGCCTTCCCCGGAGGGTATAGAATAGTAATATCATAGTCCTAGAGAAGCTCCAACGATCTCCGCTGACACAACTTAAGATCATCTTCTTAAACAGATGCTGCAGACTCCGGTGATCAATATAAATTTCACAATGAACCCCATACAAATAATGGCGCCAAATCTTCAAGGCGTGAACAATGGTTACTAACTCAAGATCATGCACCAGACAATTCTTTTAATGGGTCTTCAATTGACGCGAGGCATAGGTAATCACCTTACCCTCCTGCATCAAAACACAATTGATGCCTACCCTCGAGGCATCGCAATACACGGTATAAGAACCTAAAGCTGATGGCAGAACTAACACTGGAGTTGTGGTTAAGACAGTCTTGGGCTTATGAAATCTCTCCTCACACTCGTCCAACCACCTGAATGGATCGCCCTTCTGGGTCAATTTGGTCAAGGGCGAAGCAATAGATGAAAATTCCTCCATAAAGTGACGGTAATAACCCGCCAATGCAAGGAAGCTCCTAATCTTTGTAGCTGAAGACGGTCTAGGACAACTCTGCACTACCTCTATCTTCTTCAGGTCCCACCTGAATGCCCTCACTGGACACCACGTGGCCCAACAATGCTACCGATCCAAGCCAAAACTCACACTTGGAGAACTTTGCATAAAGCTTCTCCTCCCTCAATCTCTGCAATACAATCCTCAAATGCTGAGCATGCTCCTCCTGGATACGGGAGTACACCAGGATGTCATCAATGAACACGATAATGAAAGAGTCCAAATATGGATGGAACACATTGTTCATCAAATGCATGAATGCTGATGGGGCATTGGTCAGCCCAAATGACATCACCAAAACTCATAATGGCCATAACGGGTCCTAAAAGTTGTCTTAAGAATATTCAAATCCCGAATCTTCAGCTGGTGATACCTGGACCTCAAATCAATCTTGGAGAACACCCTCGCTTCCTGTCAATACGAGGTAAGGGATACTTGTTCTTGACTGTGACCTTGTTCAACTGCATGTAATCAATACACATCCTCATGGAGCCATCCTTCTTCTTCACAAATAGAACCGGTGCACCCCAAGGTGACATACTAGTCCAAATAAAACCCGTATCTAGGAGTTTCTGAAGTTGTTCTTTCAATTCTTTCAAATCCGCTGGTGCCATACGATATGGAGGGATGGAAATGGGCTGAGTGCCCGTCACCAAATCAATATCAAAGTCTATATCCCTGTCAGGCAGCATGCCCGACAGGTCTGCAGGAAACACATCCGAAAAATCACATACCACCGGAACAGAATCAATGGCCGGAGTCTCTGCACTAACATATCTCACAAAGGCCAACTAAGAGAGACAATCCTTCTCAACCATACGATAAACCTTCAGATATGAAATCACCCTACTCGGTATATAGTTTATAGAACCACTCCACTCTACCCTCTAAACTCCTGGCCTCGCTAAGGTCAGGTTTTGGCGTGACAGTCTAGAACAACATGACATGGAGATAACTAATACATGCCCAATATCACATCGAAATCAACCATGCTGAGCAACAAAAAATCCACTCGGGCCTCTATACCCCCAATAGACACCACACATGACCGATACGCATGGTCCATAACAATAGTATCACCCGCCGGAGTAGATGAGATGAAACTAATGACTCACAGGGCATATCCAGAAAATGAACAAAGTATGATGAAACATATGAATATGTAGAACCAGGTTCAAATAATACAGAGGCATCTTTGTGACAGACATAGACAATACTTGTAATCACAACATTTGAAGCAATAACGTCTGGTCTGGCTGGGAGGGCATAGAAACGGACCTGACCACCCCTGATCTTCCTCCCCCTCTCGAGCAACCCCTAGCTGACTAGGCTCCGCCCCTAGCTAACTGAGACCATCCCTAGCTGGCTGAGATTTATCCCTAACTGGCGGGGCAGGTGGTGGAGGAACTGGTGCTGGTGTCGTCGGCGTAGTACTCCGCTGGGAGTCCCACCCAACAGCCTAGGGAAATATCTCATAATGTGACCAAAATATCTGCGCTCAAAACAACCCCTCCTCTGACAAAACTGCTTTTCCTAATGTCTAAGCCGGTGATACCTCCGCGGACGTGGCATGATGAGAATCCTGTGTTGGCAGTGCACTGAATGATGACTGACCCTATTGATGACCTTGAGAACCATGGACAGATGATTCACCACGGTGAAATGGGCGAGCTGATTGAGCATGCCTGAATGGACAACCTCTGCCATGCTGAAACTGACCCTCCTAAGGAGCACCACTGAATCCACTTTGACCACGAGGCCTCTTGGCCTCCCTCTCAACCCTCTTCTGACCATAAACCATCTCAATCTTTCGAGCAATGTCGACAACCTCATCAAGGGTAACACCAGACACCCTCTCCCGGGTCATAAGAAACCGTAGCTGAGAAGTGAGGCCATCTATGAACCTCATAATCCTCTCCCTGTCTGTGGGAACCAACCAGATAGCATGTCGGGTCAACTCCGAACTGCATCTCATACTGCATCATACACATATCACCCTACCGATGCTGCTCAAACTATCTGCGCAGTTCCTCTCTGTGGGACTGAGGCACAAACTTCTCCAAAAATACCACGGAGAACTGTTGCCAAGTGAGGGGTGTTGCGCCAGCAGGCCGAAGCCTCTCATAAGTCTCCCACCATCGAAGTGCAACCCCAAAAAACTGAAATGTAGTGAAAAACACCCCATAAGTCTCCAAAATACCAGTTGTGCGGAGTATCCTTTGGCACCTGTCCAAGAAATCCTGGGCATTCTCCCTCTATGTGCCACTGAAGGGTGGAGGCTGGAGTCTTCCAAACCTCTCCAGCCCATGCTGATCATCCTCCGGCATAGCAGGAACTACATGCTCCTGAGCAGCTACAATCAGCTGGGATGGTGGTGCCCCGGTTTTAGAAATCCCTGAACAACCTGCTCCGGTGTGCGGGCGGCGGGAGTCTGGGTGCCTCCCCCGACCTGAGAAATGGTTGCGGTCGTAGTAACTGAGGCATCCTGAGCAAGACCCGTACACACTGATAGAATCTGGGCCAGGGCCTCCTGAAGTCCAGGAATCACGATAGGCAGATATGGTGCTTGAGCTGGTCCCCCGGAGCATCTACCACAGGGACCTGGCCCTGAGCGGGGACAATTGGGGATCTGTAGGTGCTGCCCCAGTTGTTGCACCAGCGATGTCTCTGCCTCTACCACGGCCTCTAGCGTGGCCTCGTCCTCTCGCAGCCCGAGCTGGTGGTGCTGGTGGCTATCCCTCCTGACCGCTAGCACGAGTCCTCACCATCTGTGAGAGAATGAAATAATAGATGTTTAGTTATCATAATCAACAGAACGCACGACAAGAATCCAAGAAGGTGAACTTTTTCCTAAGGGTTCTGCAGCCTCTCGAAGATGTGTACAGATGTCTCCGTACCTATCCGCACGACTCTACTGACCCGCTCATGACTCATGAGACCTATGTAATCTAGGCTCTGATACCAACTTGTCACGATCCGAAATCTAAACCATGTCGTGATGGCGCCTATTGTGATAAAAGGAAAGCCTATTTCCCAAAATACTACCAACTGAATTATGAGAGTTAAGTAAAATTATTCCATATTAGAAATTCCCATAAAATTAAAAAAAATTGAATTTGAAAAAAGTAACAATGCGGAAAAACGAGCCCCAAAAATCGGGGTGTCACTAAGTCATGAGCGTCTAAATCCATAAACTAATATATGAACTGTATGACTGTCAATACAGCCCAAAAACAGGAATAGAAGGTAAAAGGAGTAACAAGGTCATGCGGACGCTAGCAGCTACCTTGAAGTCTCCAAAGATAGCCGACCTGAACTCAACGATCCGCGCTCTAACTCACCTGAATCTGCACATAAACTGTAGGGTGTAGTATGAGTACAACTGACTCAGCAAGTAACCGAAATAACTAAGGAACCAAATAGTAGTGACGAGCTAAGAAGAACAATTTAACTAATACTTTTCACAGTTAAGAATAAGCAGGAGTAAACAGGTAAATTTCATGAATCAACAAATACTACAAGGCAATTAGCAGATAGATGGAGTAACAACAAAAATAAATGAATCCTCACAGCAATGTCACTCATTCACTCAGCACAATGCACACGCTCATTAGATACTTGCGCTCACTGTGGGTGTTTAGACTCCGGAGGGGTTCCCACAGCCCAACCGCTAAACTGCACGGACCACCCACGTGCTGAACGGACAACTCACGTGCTATCATATCATATTTGGATCTGCACGGACAACTCACATGCTATAGTACAATCTGGATCCGCACAGACAACTCACGTGTTATAGTACATTGTCTCACAACAGGCCCTCGGCCTCACTCAGTCATATACCTCTCTAGCCTCACCGTTTTCAAAAACAAGAGAAATCAGTCCAAATCAAGTATTACAGTGTATCAACAAGATAATAGAGACTGAGGTAAACATGTACAAGAATTTCTATGACTGAGTACAACTAATGTGAGCATGAATAAAGACTAAGCATTATCTCTAACATGAAGGCAGTCAAATTTAACAGACATAAACTTATCTAAATCTAACTTCGAATCGACATTCAACTCTCAAAAATCCATGTGATGAAGTTTCTACAAATTTTCCCGAAATTTTCATCCCAATTCACTAATTGAATCATGAATTCATTGATATATTCATGTATTTTAGCCAAATCCGAGTTAGAACCACTTACCCCGATGAATTTCTTGAAAAACCTTCAAAAATCACCACAAACCGAGCTCCTTAGGTCAAAAGGTGAAATAAAACCCCGAACCTCGTATTTATAGTGCACCCCTCGGATCCTCGCTTCGCTGAACACCAAATTCTACCGCCACCGCGCATGCCTCTCTGCAGTCCCCGGAATTCCAACCGCGGCCACGAAAGTCTCCATCTCATGTGGTCGCGACCAATCTTCCGCTGTATGCGCCAACCTCCACCGCTGACCACGGAATCCTACCGCCTCCGCGAAATCCTTCCGCTATCCGTGTAAATTCAGCACGGTCCGCACTCCCCAGCTTCAGAAACCAAACACCAGCAACATCAATAGATTTTTCAACACCTAAACTCATCCGTTAACCATCCGAAACACATCCGAGGGCCTCGGGACCTTCACCAACAATACCAACAAGTCCCATAACATCATTCAAAATTAGTCGAACCTAAGGATCACATAAAACAATACCAAAACACCAAATTACCTCGGATTCAAGCCTAAGGATTCCTACATTCCCAGTTTTTCCAATTCAAGCCTAATTCTACCACGGACCTCCAAGTTACATTCTGAACACTATTCTGGACTCGAAACTACTAAATTGATACAACACAACACAGCTGAACCACACATAAATAAGCAGAAATGAGGGAAACGGGGTTATAACTCTCGGAACGACCGGCCGAGTCGTTACATTTACTATCATACTTGGTTGTGTAACCAAAGTCTGTCACTTCTGTAAAACATCTAAGGCCACTGATCAAGGAGAACTCTATCAACCCAAAGTTCAGCCTCTCACCCTTTATCTCTGCTATAAAAAAGTCGAAACCAGATTCATTCAATTCATACTTCATGAAAAGATGAATTTCCTAAATTGTGGATACATATTTTGGGCAAGGAAAGAAAATACCCCAAACATGGATTCTTAAACAGCTTTAACCCATTTTCAGACACTAAATCCTTGATTTGTCCAGGAATAGTAGGGTCGAATAATATTTGGAAGCTAGTGATGCCATAATCAACATCATGTGGTGTAAAAAATGTTCGATTCTACACCAAAAGAAACAACAAGTTAATAAAACTTGTTTCAAAACCGGAAAACAAAATAACTACATTTCTACTACATTTTAGCTACAATTAGAAAAATATTAATACATTGCAAACAAGTAAGTTTCACCACTAGTAAACATATATAACAACTGTCTACATTGAAGCTACAAATGCACTGATAAAATTATGTTTAGAGCAAGAAACTAGAAAGTAAGAACAAGACATAATATATACAATTTCTCTATAGAAAATGAAACTAACATCTACAACATAGAGCAAATAATAACCAATAAAATCAACTAAATCATGTAGTACATTCCCTAACTAAATGATTTTGAATAATATACAAGAAATCAAAAATTTACAGGGAAATGAAGAAAATTTATTAACCTACAACAAATTTACACAATGTAGACAAAATTTTTACAAATACAAAAAAATAAAATTAGGTATGTTCATGAGAATGAGAACAAGTTTTTTAACTTTAAAAAAACAAAATTCGAACTACTAAAATTTTACTTTCTCCAATGACTGTTGGGTATAGTTTTAGTTGATTTTTGAACCTTATTCTTTTTTGAAGGTGTAACAGTAGGAGAAACTTTGATTTTTTTTTGGAACTTTTGTGATAACTTCTTCTTCGACGAAATCATCATCGGGAGAAATTTCTTCGCCCTTCCGTTTTACAGATTTAACAGATGTCGATGCTTCACCAACATCCTTATCGTGCTTATGTTTCGTTCGAGATTTTGCCCTAGCTTTACGAGGGAAAGCCTGGGCTTTGTCTCTGCTTTTGCATGTGCCGATTTTGAAACTTTTTTGGGTGAATCATGTGAGAAAACACCCAAATCTACCTACTTTAGGTTTTTTAGGGCTAATCTTCGAAAGTGTTTTCTTCTTCGTTGAAAGTTAAGAAAAAATATAAGAAACTATAATTTTGGTAGAGTATTTAGAGCTGGAATCTGTAAAAATCGAGAGAGATTTTGAAGAAGAATGAAAAGGGCTTTAATGGAGGGAGATACTGAAGAAACGTGGGGGTATGGAGAGAGAAACATGGAGGGAGTGGGATATGTACGTTAGAGTGATTATAGAAGTTAATTCATTATCATTAAATTCCTAAAATGTACATAATTGGTAAATTGTATATGACTATGTAATTAAATTGAAACTTGAGTAGGGAGGTAACAAAGTTCCAAATAGTGTATAGGAATGTGAAAAAGCCCATGGCGAAACAGGGCTGCTTATAGACTATACTACGATGAAGCACTTCATTGGGCATGGCATGACAACTAGGTCCAACAATTGGCATAAAAAAGCCAACGTTTTAGGATTTGTCATATAGTAGTCTAAAGTTATTCTCTCTCTTCTAGTGGTTCAACCACCATCCTAAAAATATGCCCATAAAAATTATTTCCTTAAAAATAGCAAAAAAATTTAAAATCCTCTCCCTCATCTCTCATAGAAACCATCATTAATTAGGTTCTATATATATTATTTGTATATCATCTGTATAACAAATTAATAATGTGTATATCGACAAAATATATTAAAATTTTATTTTCCTTCTTTGTATAACACATTTCAGATTGAAAACTCAATTTGAAGACGACTCCACATGTGTATCCCCTATTGTATCCCGTGTATATCTCTATGTACATCAGTGATATCTCATGTAAATCATGTGTATCTGTGTATACGATATACAATGTAATATACACGGGCGTCCATAAAAAAGTTGTGTTGTATACATGATATACAAACTGATATACACAGACGTCCTTAAAAACCTATTTGTGATATACACTTATGTACACGATATACAACGTGATATATACATGTTGCAGTTAGATTTTTAGGTCTGATTTGTTACCTGAAACCAGCCTAATTCACTTCTAATCTTGTTCAAATTTTTTATATAGCCTCATTCAGGTATTTTCAACCAATTTTAATCACACCCACTCGTTCAATCCAACAAAAAAAAAAGAGAGAAGAAAAACAAAGTTGGAATATATTTTTTCTCTCTTAGTTTTTGCTTATGATTTTCTCTGATGTGAGATCAACCTTACATTTTCATCACACTGATTTTTTGAATAAATTACAAGAATTTTTGCTAAACTATGAGAGCGAAAGAGAAGTGATAGAAGAAGAAATACAAGGAGGGTAAGGTGGAGGGAAGATAAAGTAAGCAAATAATTTTTTTGAGAAAGAATATATAGAGAGTAGTTTTTTTAGGATTTGGTTATATAATGCCAATTGTTTGGAGCTGTCTTTGCCAAACCTAATGTAAGGCAAAATTGTCAATTCCTGTTATGTGTTGTTATAGGATGTCAATTTTCCCTTCTATATAATAGAACTAGTGCACTTGTTCGCGCGTCGCACGGTTATTAAAAGATACTCCCTCCAGTTCAATTTATGTTAACCCATTTGACTGGGTACAGAGCTTAAGAATAGAGAGAGACTTTTGAATTTGTGATGTAAAATGAGGCACATATATTTTGTGTGGCTATAAATCATTACATAAAGGTAAATTGTTTCCATATAAGGAAAATGGTCATTCTTTTTTGCACGGACCGAAAAGGAAATAGGTTCACATAAATTGAAACAAAGGGAGTAATTCTTTTATAAATACAAAAGGCATATAGTTAATAGAAAAAAATGTAAAATACAAACAAATATTCGTCGTATATAAATGGAGGTATAGACATTTAACGCATTCAATCTAAATTACTCCCCATTTCATCTTATGTGAATGTATTACTTTTTGAAAAGTCAAAAAAATGCTATTATATATATTCTGAAACTTTCCTCCTCCATGGTTGTCCCCTTCTCTCCTTCAAACATCTGGACTGAGTGATATTCAAATTAGGATGTATTGCTAACAAATGAGGAGGATTAGTTAATGTGATGACCCAAAGGGTCATCTTATGAATTAAAACTCTATTTCGGGCTTGTTAGTCTTAAAAATATTATTTTTAATCACCTCAATTTGCATGCGCAGTGCGGGCGTGAATCCGGAAAGCTTTTATGTGAAAATATATGAAGCAATATTTTTTTAGAGTTAAAGTTGATTTTTAGTTGACTTTGGTCAATGTTTTGAATAAACGGACCCGGACCCGTGTTCTGACAGTCCCGGGAGGTCCGTAGTAAAATATGGTACTTGGGTGTATGCCTGGAATCGAATTCCAAGGTCACTAGCTCCAGAAATGATTTTTTAATGAAAATTGTTAGACTGAAATTTAAAGGAATTAAAGAAAGTGATTAATGTGTGAACTCATTGGTATCAGACCCGTATTATGGTTCCGGAGCTCGATACCGTTTTATTATAATATTTAAGTCATATATGTGAAGTTTGGTGAGAATGTGAGTTGATTTGACGTGATTCGGAGGTCCAATTGAGAAGATAGTAATTTTGAAGTGTTCTTGAGAAAATCATGAGTTTTGATGCTAAATCCATAGTTTTAGGTGTTGTTTTGATGATTTGATCGCATAAGCAAGTCCGTATAGTATTTTTAGACTTGCATGCATGTTTGGTTTGGAGCCCCGAAGGCTCGGGTGAGTTTCGAATAGGCCACAGAGTGTTTAGGACTTAGGAAAAACTTTGCTGGTATGAGCTACCTGTTACAGAACATTTGCGAGATCAGGCATTGCAAATGTGAGCATAGCAGGCCTGGCATTTGGGAGACTTTATTCGCAAATTTGAAGGGAGGCCTGGGAAGGCTATGTTCGCAAATGCGAACATGAAACCGCAGTTGCGATAGCCCCAGATGTCGCAAATGCGACATACACTTCACATATGCGAAGTCAACAGGGAAGTGAGGGACCTCGCATTTGCAATGGTACCTTCGCATTTGCGAGCTTCACAATTGCAAAGCACAGGTCACAAATGCGACATCCGCAGCTGAGTAAAAGGGACTTAGACAGGATTTTTCATTCATCCTTCAAATTTTCGAACCCTAAACCTCAAGAAGAGATTTTTTTAAAGACCAAAACTTCTCTAAATCATAGGTAAGTGATTCCTAAATAATTTCTTTCAATCTGTTACAGCTTTTAACAAGATTTCAACCTAGAATCTAGAATTTTCATGGTAGAATTAGGGATATTTGGGTAGAACTTAGGAATTTTGAAATTTTGGGGATTTAGACCTCTAATTAAGGTCGAATTCCAATACCAATTGTATATTCGGGCTTGTGGGAGAATGAGTAAATAGATTTTGGTCTGAACCTCGAGTTTGGACCAAGCGGCCCCGGGGTCGATTTTTAACATTTTTGGGAAAACTTAGGAAAACTATGATTTTGCATTAAAGTTAATTCCTTTAGCAATAATTAATGATATTGAACTAATTACGATTAGATACGAGCAGGTTGGAGGTGAATTTTAAAGGAATGGCTATACTTGAGCAGTGAGTGGCCTGCGAATTCGAGGTAAATGTTGTGTCTAACCTTAGCTTGAGGGAATAGGTATTGTGTAATTACTTGCTACTTGTTTTGGTGCTAAATATGATGTATATGTGAGGTGACGAGTACCTATACGTTGTGGTCGAGTCATAACATGCGAGTAAAAGTTAATTCTTGTTATTCTTGTTTTCTTAAAGCCTATTATCTATGATTATTGTTGTTAGTGAAATGTTGGAAGATTTGTATCCGGATCCATCGAGATGGATAATATTGTGAATATTGAGTTGAGATTGAAATGTTAAATGGTGCAAGAAACTATGATGAAATACTGATTTCTTGTGAAATTCTTCTTTATATGTTGTTAAAGATTCTGTGACTGGTGAGGAAGAGTGTAAAGCACGAAGGGTGATGCCATGCATAATTTATTTAAATTTTGAGGAAAAGTGTAAAGCACGAAGGGTGATGTCGTGCATAATTTATCTATATTGTTAGGTGAGAGTAAAAGCACGAAGGGATCGTGCATTCTTATTTATAATCAAGTGAGGATGAGAGTAAAAACACGAAAGGTGATGCCGTGCATTCTAATTATTATTTGGTGAGGCTGAGAGTAAAATCACGCAGGGTGATGCCGTGCATGTTTCCTTTCTATGTTAATTGCCTAAATTGTTGTTGATCACTGTCTATTTGTGTCTTATTTTTTTCTCACTCCTGATGGTAAATTCCCCGCTGCATGTTCCCTTCCCATTATTTGTTGTTTATTTTCTTTATTTGTTGTTATGTCTACTAGCATGATTATACATGTCCAGGTTTATATGTGGTGTCATGTCCTAGCCTCGTCACTACTTCACCGAGGTTAGGCTCGACACTTACCTGTACATGGGGTCATTTGTACTGATACTGTACTCTGCACTTCTTGTGCAGATCCAGGTTTAGGACCGAGTTGAGTTCGGGTTAGAGCTGACACTTCCGCATGGAGACACGAGGTAGATCTGCTGACGTCCGCAGATTCTTGGAGTCTCTTCATTATTATTCAGTTGTTGTTTTATTCAGTTCAAAACAGTTTTATATTTTTTTTCAGCCAAATACTTGTAGAAATTCTTAGTAGTTCGCAAATTGTGACTCCAAATCCTGGGTAGCTAGAGATTGGTGACAGTATAACATTCTATTTCATTTATTACTTTTGGTATCGTATGATGGATGGTACTAAGATTTCGTATATGTTTTAATTATTTTAAATGTCGTAATCCGCTAATGTTGGCTTGCCTAGAAATAATAGTGTTAGGTGCCATCACAGCCCGTTGGGGGAAATTCGGGTGGTGTCAAGTTGGTATCAGAGCACTAGGTTGCCTAGGTCTCACAATTGACGGACAAGCTTAATAGAGTCTGAGGGATCAGTATGGAGACGTATGTACTTATCTCCCAGAGGCTATAAAGTTATGAACAAATTCACTTTTATTCAACTCTGTTGTGCAATTTTTATTCTCTCGCGGATGGAGAGAACACGTACCTCTTCTTCCACTGACCAGCAACCAGATCCTCCAGCCATAACAGCTCTTACAAGGGACAGAGGCCGAGCCCGTGCCAAATGCGGAGGCAGGGGCAGGACTCAACTCAGTGCTCAGGCAGCAGCTCCAGCTGCAGAACTCCAGATTGAGCTTGATGAGGGGGCTCCAGCTCAGACCGTTCTGGTGGGACCAATTTAGGTCCTAGAGGGGTTTATTGCTACCCCAGTGCTTCAGGATGCCCTGGTCCGACTAGTGGGCCTTATGGAGAGTGTAGCCCAGAATGGCGCATTCCCCGTGGCAGCAGCCGTATCTCAGGCTGGAGGAGGGGTTCAAACTCTTGCTACCCACACTTCTGAGCACATTACTCCCCAGATTCAGACCCCAGCAGCCAACCCAGTTGGGGTAGTTCAACCAGTTTTTGCATCAGCGCTTGTTGATAGGGCATCTATGTCCTCCAATGCTTTGTGGAGATTGGACAGCTTTATCAAGCTTTTCCCAGTTCATTTCAGTGGTGCCACTTCAGAGGACCCCCAGGAATATTTTGATAGCTTTCATGAGGTTCTTCGAAACATGGGTATTTTGGAGACCAATGGGGTCGACTTTGCTGCTTTCTAGATGATCGGTTCTGCCAAGAAATGGTGGAGGGATTATCTATTGACTAGATCAGCGGGATCGCCTGCTCTTACTTGGGATCATTTTTCACACCTCTTCTTGGAGAAGTTTCTACCTATTACTACTAGAGAGGAGCGCTGCCATCAGTTCGGGCGTCTTCAGCAGGGAAGAATGACTGTTACACAGTATGAGACCTGTTTCATGGATTTGGCTCGTCATGCTACTCTTTTGATACCCACATAGGGGGATAGGGTTAGGAGATTTATTGAGGGTCTTGCTCAGCCTATCAGACTGCAGATGGCTAAGGAGACAGGAGTGAGATCTCTTTCCAGGATGCGGCCAATGTGGCCAGACGAGTTGAGATGGTTCTTGGATTGGGAGGTCAGGGGTCAGACAAGAGACCTCGCCATTCCGGTGGATTCAGCGGTACCTCATCTAGAGGCAGGGGTACTCATGGTAGAGTCCATTCTTCCAGGCCATTTCATTTAGCACTTCAAATTTCCTATGGTGCCTCAGATGGTCGTGGCTCTTACATGCCTTATTTTGATGAGTCAGCTCCTATCGATGCACCTCCTCTCCAGAGTTTTCAGTTGGTTTTACAGGTCGATAAGGTCAGTTTTCCGGCCAGCAGTCTCAGCAGCCAAAGTCTTGTTATACTTGTGGTAACCCGAGGCACATTGCTAGATATTGCCCTCGCGCATCGGATAACTCTTAGTATCAGGGTTCTCGTGCTATAGTTCCAGCACCAGCTGCCGCACCACCTGCACAGCCAGCCAGGGGTAGGGGTCAGGTAGCCAGAGGTAGGGTCCAAATTGTTAGAGGTGGAGGCCAGCCCGCTAGAGGTGGAGGTCCACCTGTCATAGGTCGTCCCAGAGACGCGGTCCAGGGTGATTGGGCCCAGCCCCGATTGTATGCATTTCCGGCCAGGCCTGAGGCGGAGTCCTCTGATGCTGTTATCACAGGTACTATTTCAGTATGCAATAAAGATGCTTCAGTTCTGTTTGATCCCAGGTCTACTTAATCTTATGTGTCATCTTATTTTGCTTCGTATTTGTTTGTGCCCCGCGTTTCCTTGAGTGTTCCTATTTATGTGTCTACGCTCGTGAGGTATGCTATTGTTGTAAATCGTGTGTATCGCTCGTGTGTGGTCGTTATTGAGGAACTTGAAACCAGTGTGGACCTTTTGCTTCTTGACATGGTTTATTTTGATGTCATATTGGGCATGGATTGGATGTCGCCTTATTATGCCATCTTGGACTGTCAAGCCAAGACAGTGACCTTAGCTTTGTCGAGGTTTCCTCGATTAGAGTGGAGAGGGACTCCTAGTCATCCTTCCAGCAAGGTTATTCCTTATACCAAGGGTCATCACATGGTCGAAAAGGGGTGTTTGGTTTATTTGGCTCATATTCGTGATTCTAATGCTGAGGTTTCTTCTATTGATTCGGTGCCTATTGTTCGTGAGTTTCCCGAGGTGTTTCTTGCAGACCTGACGGGGATGCCACCCGACAGGGATATTGATTTTTGCATTGATGTGGCTCCGGGCACTCAGCCCGTTTCTATCCCTTCATATCAGATGGCCCCACCAGAATTGGAAGAAGTGAAAGAACAGTTGCAAGACTTGCTTCATAAGGGCTTCATTAGACCTAGTGTCTCGCCCTGGGGAGAACTTTTTGTTCGTGAAGAAGAAGGATGGATCAATGAGGATGTGTATAGATTACCGGCAGTTGAACAAAGTCACTATCAAGAATAAGTATCCGTTGCCGAGAATTGATGATTTGCTTGATCTGCTTCAGGGTGCCAAGGTGTTTTCAAAGATCGATTTGAGATGTATGGGCAGCTTTTCGGACGAGGTATGGGCACTATGAATTTCTTGTGATGTCTTTTGGCTTGACTAATTCCCCCGCAACATTTATGGACTTGATGAATCGGGATTTCAAGCCTTATCTGGATTCCTTTGTATTATGTTTATTGATGACATTCTAATATACTCCCGCATTCGGGAGGATCGTGGCAGCACCTCCAGATAGTGCTCCAGACTTTGAGGGATAGCCAGTGTATGCTATATTTCGAAATGCGAGTTTTTGTTGGATTCAGTAGCTTTCTTGGGTCACATCGTATCAGTAGAGGGTATTGAGGCTGACCCCTGGTTAATGAAGGGATAGTGAGGGAGTTTTTCCACTTTAAAGTAACATTATTCGGTTTTGGGATTTATTTTAGTTTTCGGAGTCGCCACCCAGATTTTTGACGATGCTCCGGGACATCGTTTTATTTTAAAATCCCAAACCGAGAAAATTTTGACTCTGGTTTAATTTGTCTGCGACCAGAAATCTGAGTAAGGAATTATGTTAGCCCGGGAGAAGGTGTTAGGCATTCCCGAGTTCCGTGGTTCTAGCACGGTTGCTTAACTATTTATATTTGGCCTAAATTATCTGATTGTTTATGTGTTTTAGCCTATTGTGCATTTAGCCTTTTAACCTTTTAGCCGCTTTTAATGTTTATGGATTTATCTTGGACAAGTTACGATGGCGCACACTTGTTGTTTTTAGCACATGGCAAACACGTCACATGAAATGCACCCGTGATTGCTATATGCGTTTTATCATTATTTTGGAGTTGAGGGTCGGGGGCATGAGTTGCCACTCCCGAGTGTAGATAATGGTAATTTTTGGAATGACACTTGATTTTACCCAATTTTCAAACTAAAGGATGTCACTCTACCTAGAGGATTGCCTAAAATGATGTTCACTAGCCTAAAGGATACATGCTTCGGGCTATGGCCATATTTTAGCCCCTTAAATGTTTAACCCTTTTGGCCAATCCTATTTATGGCTCATTGTTAAATAAGGGAATATATGTAATTCAATCATACCAATCAAGGAAAGGTTTGCAAAATATAAAAAAAAAACAGAACTACCGATTTACCAATCGCAAATTTAAGGAATCAAATAAGCTCATTTATCCACATTAAGAACATTTTGACTAATGTTTTTGTTCAATTTCATACCTGCTATTTAGTTCATCACTCATATATATTGAGATTTCATATGTCTACTGTTACAGGTTCTTTTAAAGGAATATCCTCTGAATTCGATGGAAATAGCAGATCTGTTTTTTATACCGTTCGAAATTCTTCAAAACAAAAAACTCTTTTAAGGTCAATTTTATGAATTTAGAAGAGCAGGTTCTCTCTTTGATTTTCAGAAAGTTTGACAAGGTGCAAGGTGAGTTAAAAAAAATCTGCTAAGTCTAATTATTTTGAAATAACTGTTTTTGAAAATCAGATAAAAAAATGTTTTATGAAAGGTTCCACAGGGGGTGATTCGAACACTAAGTCTTTTTTGATTAAACACCTATTTCGGGTTTTTGAAGTATTTTTCGAAAACAGATTCAAATTTCAGGAAAAATCACCTCACAATTCAGTTTGAACACTATAAGTAAAGGGCTAAAAAGAAATGAATATACAGTCTAGTTTAGATTACATTACAATGATGCTGAAAAATAGGTACAAAGGAATTACAGTTTGACTATTGTTATACATTTTCCAGAATCAAAGAAAACTCACATAAAGATTCCAACCAATTTTACTGACTTGAACTCCCTTAAGGCCTTACATTTAATCCTTCCCTTGTAATATGTAGAACACCCCAATTAGTTGAGTGTGTTATTCATCCACTAGACTAAACAAGACTATGACAAGAAGTCAAGTTTAGGTCGGGTGATGCTTATGCTAAACTATACTAAAAAAAACTCATTCGTGCGTCTTTAGTGTAGATTATCAGTCCAAAATTTACTATTTGGACAGTAGTAACAATAGATCTTCAAACATTTATAGGATGAGTCATACCATGAAGTAGATTAGACTCACCCTTAATGATGTTTTTACACCATTTATAACAGAACAAGATTTTTTTTTATGGACTGAATCTGACCATAAAAAGGGTTCAGATTCATCTCCATAGAGGTTCTATTCAAACTCGTGATTATACTGTGACTTTGACCTTTTAGTCATTTCTTAGAGAATGAACCTAACCACTTGAAGGGTTCAGATTCACGATTCTACAGCCTTTGTTGATTGCTCATTTCATACCCTTAAAGGGTGATAAGCTACTATTTAAGCACTTAATATGGGGTGAATTTGACTACCAATAAGTCAAACTCATCTACCCTAGTGCTAATACTAACATAATTCTAAACTATATAGAAACTTTGATTAGTTAGGCATTTTTAGAGGATGAATCTGACCATTCAAAGGTTTAGATTCCTCACCCTAATGCCTTTTTTAACTACATACTTTATACCCCTTTTGAGGGGTAAACTTTAGCCAACCATACTACTGTACGTGCACTGCCATGGGGTAAATTTGACCATAAGAAGTCAAATTCATCTACCCTAATGCAATCTAAGTTAATAATAAATAATAGCAGGGACAAGAACTAACAGCTGAGTAAGGAATGTATTTTTAAAACAGTAAACTAAAACTTAAACTATATATAGAAAAAGATTAAGATAGGCTTCAGAAGTTAGAGATTCGACAAAATACACTTGCCTCGTCAAGATAACACTCAAACCCTCTATACACAAACAACAGAACTTGCACCATATTTCAACATCACATCTTTGTCATACAGGTTTATACATGAATTATTTCACCCAAACAGAAAGCACAAAATCATGGAAGAAATATAAAAGATTTTAGATCTTTGTATTTCATAAGAAGGCTCAGTTTTACATACCTTTTGGAGCAGTAGTTCAAAGAAGTCCTGACCAAATAAAGGTCAGGTCCAAAATATTCAGATAAAAGAAAGCAAGATCAGGCTATAATAAGCAGCAACTTCAAACCAAAGCAGCTCCCAAGAAATGAACCCCAGAAAATTTTTAACAAACCAGAATTGAAAACCCAAGAGAAAAACCAAAATATCAGAACTCTACCCGAACGCCTTGAAGAGCTCTTGAAAGAACAATCAGATTTTTGTACTCATGCTTTGGGAATTTTCATTTACAAAAATAAGACTATTGTGATGTTTGTTTTGTTTTCCAATATTAAGTGTTCAAAGGAAGAATTTCATAATGTAGAGAAAGTTTTTTTTTTAGTGTAAAAAAAATCTCCCTAGTCTAGAGGAAAGGGGGTCTATTTATAGACTGTTTGGGAATGGGGGTATCCTATGGCATATTCCCATTTCAAAAGCTGAAATAGTATATAGGGCAGCTGTCACCCTTATCCTTTGGGACAACTCCCCCTATTCTAGAAACTTCCAGCCCATGAAATGACCTAAATAACCCTTAAAAAATTGATTTCTTAACCTACAATACCTAATATACCCCTTGAAGTTTCTGAAATTACCATTAGGTAACAAGGGCTAAACTTTCTTGGGTTATTGTTCAACTATAGTTCACTAACACTAGTTAGGTCCAATAGGTGACTACTAGTTGTTCTTTAACCAAGGTTAGGTTAACTAATTAAAGGTTAATTGATTAAATTCCTAGAGTTAGTTTCATACTACTTACTTATGTCTAAATCAATTAATTAAAGTAAACCAATTAGCTTTGACTTCTTAAATTAAGTTAACTTATTTAGTTTAATTAAGTCCACTCACTTACCTAAAGTCAGAAACTTAACTAATTATCAAGCCTAGGTTAAATGATTTGTTTTA
>ML335317.1:19439-95663 GCA_005239505.1 Nicotiana paniculata | reverse complement strand
AACTGCTAATATAATCGAAATCGTAATTGAATATCTAAAAGAAGACTAGAGTTCATTCTCCTAATCATCTAGAAAGAGAAATGATCACTCGGTGGATAATTGTATACCTGGTAGGGTTATATTATGGAATATCATTAAACTTGACAAGTGAGTTTCAAAACAAAGTTTTTTAAAAGCTATATTACATGTTCCTTTAAGAAGAATTTTACCATTTTCCTGAGAAAAACTACTTCTTGATAAAATACGGATTTATTATGTGGATATGTGTACATATGAGCACCTGAGTCGCAGGTATGATTCGCGAGCAGGCTAGCCTTATTATTTGTATGTATAACCGCGTCGCATGATCGATTCGCGAGCGGGGCAGATAGATTCATCTATGGTTCGAGCCGTTTGACCCTTCGGCAGTGAACAATTTATTATTATTGGTTCGTGCCATTCAACCCTCAGCATTGCTTGCGCATGATATTTACTGCGCAGTTGCTATGATTTTTTCCTGATTACTGGCCTAGGATTTGAAGTTGTCAATTGAAATAACAGAAATTTAAATTTATTAAAAGATTTTTTGAAGAAGTTGTTTCTTCTGTTGATTAAATTGTTATTTGATTAAATCACTCATGTTGATTAATTGTTATTAATATGACGAAGATATAAAGTGTTAAACGGGAACATAATTGGTAATGTTATCCTTGTTTTTAATAAATTGCGTAGGATAATCATGCTTAGTGTCACACTTAAATATTCTAATTGACTTTTAGCAAGTGTCTAATTTTGACCTCTCGTCACTACCTCTCTGAGGTTAGGCGGGCGACTTACTGAGTACACATTATTTTTTGTACTCATGCTACACTTGCTGTGCATTTTATTGCATAAGTACTTTCATAGCAATGTGGAGGATTCAGAGACTTAGGCGAGCTGCATCATCCGGAGGCGATCCGCAGCTGATAGAGTCTCTCTCATTCTGTACTTGTTTTCATTTTTTTAAATTTCCTAGTCCAATTTGTATTTCGGACAGGCTTAGTGATGATTGTATAAATTCTTAGAAATAACTCATGTACTTGTGACACCGGGTTCTGGGATGTGTTGGGATATATTTGCTTAAGTATAATATTTAAACCATTATTTTTCTTAACAGGTTTTTATTTGGTTAATATATAATAAAGTGAAAGAAATGTTTTCATAAATGTTAAAACCGGAAAGTTATTTCAATTAATTAATGATTTGGCTTGCCTGACATTGATGTCCGGCACCATCACAGCCTTATGGATTTTTGGTCGTGACACAACATCAAGGAAATACCAATGACATAAATGTCTAACAATTAGACCTAAGTAGAACTTAAGGAAATAGTCATATAAATCACAATGTAAGACTCACGGGCATGCTTGACTCCAACGAATAGATGTTCCAATTACGGCTAGTCAACTATAAGGCTAGATGACACTAATTATAGTCAATTAGGCAAGCTAGGAGGAAAGTATAGCATGGTGATATGAGAAGTAAAATATTCAGTTAAGTCAAGCAGGGTCAACTAGCCAACGAAGGAATCCAAAAAAACGAGTAATTATAATTTAAACAGGAAGGGATGAAATTAACAACCAAGGATTCGAATGTAACAATTACAAATCATACACAGGTAATATAAGAACCTACGAATCTTAAAAGGCCAATCTAATTGCAAATAAGTTCGAGTACACACTCGTCACCTCGCATACTCGGACTACAATCAATAAGGAATACTCAATCCTAAGGGTTAGTTCCCCCCCCCCACAAGGTTAGGCAAGATACTTACCTCAAAGACGACAACCTGGTACTCAAAAATAGACTTCTCGGAAGGGAAGGCCTCCGGACGGCTCAAAATCAACTAAAACAACTTCAAAATACATATAAAATGTATAAGGAACTATTCCGAATAATAAAGTCTCAATCTTTACAATATTATAAAAACCGACCCAAAAGTCGGCCCCCGGGCCCGCACCTCGGAACCCGACAAATACCCATTCCGATACGAGTTTACCCATACTAAATTTATCAAATTCCAATAATATTTGGTCATTCAAATCATGAATTTTCATTTTTGAAGTTTTCTTTCAAAACTCACAATTCCCTCAACCCAAAACACCAATTAAATGATGAAAACAATAACTAATTCATGTAATATAATTAATTATAGTGTAAGAACACTTACCCATTCGATTTGTGTGAAAAACCCCCAAAGAATCGCCAAAAATCGAGCTCTAGAAGACAAAATATGTTAAAAATGGCTTAACCCTCATTATATAACTTCTGCCCAGGTCTTTACTCATCGCGATCGCGGAAAATGCTTTGCGATCGCGATGTACAAAATTTCCAGCCTAAAATTTGCTCTGCGATCGCGGAAAAAGCTTCGCGATCGCGAAGAACAAATGCCCAGCTCTTCCGGACAGCCTCTAGTATAATAGACATAACATTTTGTACAAAACTCCAAATTGCACATGGTTTGACTTTTTGAAAACTATACACCAAGAGCTACAACTTTCGTTCTTTGATCATCTCTCAATTTCTTATATATTTTGAGTTATAAGTTTCTAAAGTCAGTCCTATGCAACACAATGCGATTTACAAATACTTTCTGGACATGCTGTAGTGTATCAACCATAATTCTTTGTATACAACTCTAAATTTCAAAATAGTTTGATTTTATGAAAACTAGACTCAAAGAGCCACAACTTTCGTTTTTGGATCATCTCCAAATTTCTTATAAATTTTAAGATACAAGCTTCTAAAGTCGAGTCAGTGCAGCAAAACATTTCCTCTACGCGATCGCGAAAGGCCTTCCGCGATCGCGCTTCACTGGCCCATTTCTCTAATTTTACTCATCGCGATCACGACTAATTCCCCGCGATCACGTAGCACACTGCTGTAGCCAAAAACCAGCAGCTATAAATGGCCTAGAAATGGTCCGAAACCACCCCGAAACTCACCCGAGCCCCTCGGGACCCCGTCCGAACGTGCCAACAAGTCTCAAAACATAACACGAACTTAGTCGAGGCCTCAAATCACATCAAACAACGCTAAAAACACGAATCGCACTCCTATTCAAATTTTATGAACTTTAGATCTTTAAACTTCTATATTCGATGCCGAAACCTATCAAATCACGTCCGATTGACCTCAAATTTTGCACACAAGTCACATTCAATATTACGGACCTGCTCCGACTTCTGGAATCGCATTCCGACCCCGATATCAAAATTTCCACTTCCAGTCGGATTCCTCAAAAACCTTCAAATTTCTATCTTTAGCCAAATGACTTCAAAATAACCTACGGACATCCGAGTTCACTTCCGATCGCGCTCTCAACTCCAGAATTACCGTATGGAGTTATTCCCAGGCTCGGAATCCCAAACAGACATCTATATCACTGAAATGCCTTTCAACCTAGATTTATGAAATTCATCTAAAATGATATCTTCCATAATATATGCCGAAACGCTCTCGGGTTATCCAAATCCTAATCCGAACATACGCCCAAGTCCAAAATCATCGTAAGAACCTGCTGGAACTTTAAAATCCTAATTCAAAGGTCGTTTAACCAAAATTCCAATCTTAGTTGATTCTTCCAACTTAAGGCTTCCAAAATGAGAATTTTCTTTCCAATTCGACTCCGGATTATCCGATAACTGAATCTAACCACGCACGCAGGTCGATATATAGAATGTGAAGTTGTTCATGACCTTACGCCACCGAACAAAGCTGAAATCCTCAAAACAACCGGTCGGGTCGTTACATTCTCCCCCTCTTAAACAAATGTTCGTCCTGGAACGTGCCAAGATTCACTTTGAACTCATCCAATCACTGATTTTACACCTCCAACACACACCCGCGGGCGATCCCACATTTCTCCAACTTACATAAGCCTAATGAAACAATCACAACCGCAACATAGCCTTCACATCACCACCGATAAGCCTCATACCTCTACTTCTCACCCTCTACTCATTTACAAAAGACCCGATTCTAAATCCATATCCGACATTAGCCTCAATCAGCTGCATCAACTCATGACTACACCCACAGGGCACGACCACACAACATAGTACATCACACATAGGCTCATATAACACTTTTGACCATAATAGCTTCCCGAAATCAACTTGACATTGGCAATTAGCCCCACGTCTGAAAGAACTCTGTTTCCAAACCCCATAACACTGATAATGATGCAATGAACACGAATACTTCATTATTAAACACCCGAGTCACCAGCCACAACTGACACCACCGGACACACATCCCGTAAACTAAACTAAAGAAACACATAACGAAATGACTGAATATGGAAATCGAAACATATAAAGGTACTATCAAACAAGCCCATATGCACAACTCTCTATCATTACCGACTTACCAAAAGCAATATAACAAGGAAGAAGCAAAGCATATGAACAAACCACAAGAATTCCATCCTGATAAAAATTTCCACCGCGGTACTCAACCCAGTCTAAATATATCGAATCACAAATATCACGAGGACCTCACTCTCAACTCTGAATCACATACCAAAAATGTATCATACCAATTGAAATTCCTCCACTAAGCCCAGTCTAAATATATAGAATCACAAATATCACGAGGACCTCACTCTCAACTCTGAATCACATACCAAAAATGTATCATACCAATTGAAATTCCTCCACTAAGCCCAGTCTAAATATATAGAATCACAAATATCACGAGGACCTCACTCTCAACTCTGAATCACATACCAAAAATGTATCATACCAATTGAAATTCCTCCACTAATTCATCTCAGCTGATAAAATCATAACGCTAACTGAACTCACATCTCGATGGAGTATCAAATCACAACTCGTGAACAAAATACTCTGGAAAATTATATAAAGCTTACCACGAAGAACAACAAGGACTCTCTGCCAGTTTCACTACTATCAAGAATGAATAAAACAACGATAGACACGGGCTACTACTCAGAATCTCCCAACAGGAGCAAACACAAAATGGGGTGATAACATGGAACTCACTTATAAATGAAACAACAAATAAGGGAACTCATCCCGACCAGCAGGCACCCTACTCTAACTCTCGAGTCTAGCTGAATCGAATATCATGCTTGAACCTCCCAAATGACTCTACGAGCTCATCTCCTAACTGAAGCAACCAAGCGAAGTGCGTGTTTGGCCAACTCACTGAATCTGACGGCATGCTCCATTGGTGACACAGCACCCTGGCGCAACTGCTCAAACTCCATGCGCCGTACATACCGAAGGAACTTAGGTGAAACCTCTCTCAAAGAATCTCTGAAAGACTGAATCCATGCTAGTGAAGCTAACTCGGCCAGGTCACCCCAAATCAGATGCCTCCACAACTGATCCACCCACTACTCTGAACCTGAGACGTGACAAAGCAACCCCGCTCGTCTCCACAATACCCGAAGTACGAAGAATACAGTGACACTCCTCCCGGAAAACCTGGGCACCATCTGCCACCCATCCACTGAAAGATAGAAGGGTGGTACTTCCTGTACCTCTCAAGTCCAAGGTATTCTTCCTCCGATGCTGCTACACTAACCACGACTGAACTGAAACCAGATCTTGTGCTGTCATGACAACGGTTACCTGACCAATGTGATCTCGCTGCTCTAGAGTGTAGGCTGCGGGAGTCTGAACTCCTCCCCTGATTAGTGGGTGGCTGGTGCACTAGAATCAACGCTGCCTGAGAAAACGTACCAATTATACTCAAAACTATGCCCATGCCCACCAAAATCCAGGGTAGCAACAGGCACCCCCAGTACCTGTCCCCCAACTAGAACTACTGGCGACTCCTCAACGGCTGCTCAGGTAGGCATCTTAACTGCGGCACGTACTCCTCGTTGGCCTTTGTCTCTGGCCCTTGTGAAATTTGCCTCGGGGTAACATCATTAGGAACCGTCGTTCGTGTCTTCACCATCGGTGAGAGAATGGAACGATAATTTCAAACTTCAAGATCAATAAACTCGCACGATAGGAATGAAGGAAGTGAAATTGTCCTAATAGTTCCGTAGCCTCTCGAGGATAAGCACATACGTCTCCGTATCGATCCGCAAGACTCTACGAAACTCGCTTATGACCCGTAGAACCTATGAACCTAGAGCTCTGACACCAACTTGTCACGACCCAATTTCTCTCTGTTGGGTATCGTGATGGCACCTAGTCTTAGGGACTAGGTAAGCCTAGCAGTTACTGAATAACAACAATAAAAAAAAAGGAAAACTAACAGTCTTGATATAGAATCTCAACGGAATGCACAAACTTTCCCAAAACAAGTAATACAACTCATAAGCTCTACGAATCTTCTACAACTTGTAAGTACAACTATTTGGAAATAAATACAGCAGTGTATGAATAATAAATACGAAGAAGGTGACTCCGACGCCTGCGAACGCAACAACAGGTTACCTTGAGCCTTCTCGACAATCATCCACACATCTACTACAATATATAACTGGATCTGCACACAAAAATGTGCAGAAGTGTAGTATGAGCACACCACAGTGGTGCCTAGTAAGTATCAAGACTAACCTCGGTGGAGTAGTGACGAGTACTAGTCAAAATACCACTAGTCTACAAGATAATTAACATAAATTTATAAATGACCGAACGTTACATCTATCTAAGACTTCACAGAATAATTTATAACAATGACATTATAAAGCGGAAGGAAATTACAGAAATCAATCACGAAACAACACAAAAATACACCGAAAGATGGACAACAAAACAAGCCGAATCGAAAGGAAACACAATACAATAGAGAACACCAATAACTCAAATTTGCGTCGGTTTGTTCACATCATGTCTTAGCCATTAAAATCCATAACTGGTAGAAATCTTTAAACAACTGATCATATGAAAAACTTTGCAAATAAAATCATTTAGTATGGAAGAGTTTCCTTTGAAAACATACTTTCTCCAAAAGTATATATAAGTATATATAATAGAGAGAATTACGTAAAACATAGTTTCTTTGAAAATACGAAACTTCCCAAAAATGCTTCCCCAATAAATGACTTCCAAATATCATTTTAGGCTAGGCTAGTACTTTTCAAATATACCTTCGATGTAAAAGTCATTCAAATATAATCATTTCAAAACCATTGCTTTTTCAATAATATTTTTCAATAAAATCTCTTGATCAAAATCTCCTCAAGATTTATCTACCGGAACTCAGTCCGTAACTCAGAAATTGTCATGCAGCACAGGAGATATATCAAATCTTGTCAATAAATGTAGTAAGAGATCAGTAGGAATATCCAAATTTAAAAAAACAGAATAAAATGCAAAGACAAGTGCACGGCATCACCCTACGTGCTTTTACTCTTATCTTCACCAAAATAAGTGCACGGCATCACCCTTCGTGCTTTACTCTCATCCTTACCAAAATAAGTGCACGACATACACCCTTCGTGCTTTACTCTCATCCTCACCAAAACAAGTGCACGGCATCATCCTTCATGTTTTTACTCTCGTCCTCACAATAAATAAATAAAAACGGCACGACATTATCCTTCGTGCTTAAATAAAATAAACATGGCACGACATTATCCTTCGTGCTTATATAAAATAAACATGGAACGACATTATCCTTCGTGCTTAAATAAAATAAACATGGCACGACATCGCCCTTCGTGCTTTACACTCTTCCTCACAATGCAACAAATAAATACACGACATCACCCTTCGTGATTTACACTCTTCCTCACCCAAACAAAATCAAGAACAACAATTTGGCAAGGAACATCAACAATATGAACCATAAATCACAACATCCCGGCAAGGGAATCAACAATACAAACAATATCATTAACAACATAAACAGTAATAGAAACCATAACATCCCGACAAGGGAGTCAAAAAGGCAATCAACATCATCACAATGGAATAATAAGATAAACCACATGATCCCGGCAAGGGAAACAACTATAACCAATCTCACTAAAACAATTAACTTCACGAAATAAACTCAACTTAAACAAGGCCTAGTAATAGGCAACATCAAGGAAATACCAATGACATAAATGTCTAACAATTACACCTAAGTAGAACTTAAGGGAATAGTCATATAAATCACAATGTAAGACTCACGAGCATGCTTGACTCCAATTAATAGATGTTCCAACTAAGGCTAGTCAACTATAAGGCTAGATGACACTAATTATAGTCAATTAGGCAAGCGAGGAGGAAAGTATAGCATGATGATAAGAGAAGTAGAATATTCAGTTAAGTCAAGTAAGGTCAAATAGCCAACGAAAGAATCCAAAAAAAAATGAGTAATTCTAATTTAAACAGGAAGGGATGAAATTAACAACCAAGGATTCAAATGTAACAATTACAAATCATATACAGGTAATATAAGAACCTACGAATCCTAAAAGGCCAATCTAATTGCAAATAAGTCCGAGTACACACTCGTCACCTCGCATACTCGGACTACAATCAACAAGGAAGACTTAATCCTAAGGGGTAGTTCCCCCACACAAGGTTAGGCAAGATACTTACTTCAAAGAAGACAACCAGATACTAAAAAATAGACTTCTCGGGCGGGAAGGCCTCCGGACGGCTCAAAATCAACTAAAACAACTTCAAAATATATATAAAACGTATAAGGAACTATTCCGAATAATAAAGTCTCAATCTTTACAATATTATAAAAATCGACCCAAAAGTCAACCCCCGATCCCGCACCTCGGAACCCGACAAATTTTACAAATTCTGATTACCCATTCCGATACGAGTTCACCCATACTAAATTTATCCAATTCCGATAACATTTGGTCATTCAAATCATGAATTTTTATTTTTGAAGTTTTCTTTCAAAACCCACAATTCTCTCAACCCAAAACACAAATTAAATGATAAAAAAAAATAAATACTTCATGAAATATAATTAATTATAGTGGAAGAACACTTACACATTCGATTTGTGTGAAAAACCCCAAAGAATCGCCAAAAATCGAGCTTTAGAAATCAAAATATGTTAAAAATGGCTTAACCCTCATTATATAACTTCTGCCCAGGTCTTTAATTATTGTGATCGCGGAAAATGCTTCGCGATCGCGGATTACGAAAATTTCTAGCCTAGAATTTGCTCTTCGCGATCGCGGAAAAAGCTTCGCGATCGCGAAGAACAAATGCCCAGCTCTTCCGGACAGCCTCTAGTATAATAGACATAACATTTTGTACAAAACTCCAAATTGCACATGTTTTGACTTTTTGAAAACTATAAACCAAGATCTACAACTTATTTTCTTTGATCATCTCCCAATTCCTTATATATTTTGAGTTATAAGTTGCTAAAGTCAGTCCTATGCAACACAATGTGATTTACAAACACTTCCCGGACATACTGTAGTGTATCGATCATAACCCTTTGTATACAACTCCAAATTCCAAATGGTTTGATTTTATGAAAACTAGACTCAAAGGGACACAACTTTTGTTTTTGGATCATCTCTAAATTTCTTATAAATTTTAAGATACAAGCTTCTAAAGTCGAGTCAGTACAGCCAAACATTTCCTCTACACGATCGCGAAAGGCCTTCCGCGATCGCGCTTCACTGGCCATTTCTCTAATTTTACATATCGCGATCACAAACAATTCCCCGTGATCACGTAGCACACTGCTGTAGCCAAAAACCAGCAGCTATAAATGGCCTAGAAATGGTCCAAAACCACCCCGAAACTCACCCGAGCCCCTCGGGACCCCGTCCGAACGTGCCAACAAGTCTCAAAACATGACACGAACTTAGTCGAGGCCTCAAATCACATCAAACAACGCTAAAAACACGAATCGCACTCCTATTCAAACTTTATGAACTTTATAACTTTAAACTTTTATATTCAGTGCCGAAACCTATGAAATCACGTCCGATTGACCTCAAATTTTGCACACAAGTCACATTCAATATTACGGACCTGCTCCAACTTCTGGAATCGCATTCCGACCCCGATATCAAAATTTCCACTTCCGATCGAATTCCTCAAAAACCTTCAAATTTCTATCTTTATCCAAGTGACTTCAAAATAACCTACGGACATCCAAATTCACTTTCGATCACGCTCCCAACTCCAGAATTACCATACAGAGTTATTCCCAGGCTCGGAATCCCAAACAGACATCTATATCACTGAAATGCCTTTTAACCCAGATTTCTGAAATTCATCTAAAATGCTATCTTCCATAATATACGCAGAAACACTCCTAGGTTATCCAAATTCCGGTTCGAACATTCGCCCAAGTCTGAAATGATCATACAAACCTGGTGGAACCTTCAAATCCCGATTCGGTGGTCATTTACCCAAAATTCCAATCTTAGTTGATTCTTCCAACTTAAGGCTTCTGAAATGAGAATTTTCTTTCCAATTCGACTCTGGATTATTCGGTAACTGAATCTAATCACCCATGTAGGTTGATATATACAATGTGAAGTTGTTCATGACCTTACGCCACCGAACAGAGCTAAAATCCTCAAAACGAACGGTTGGGTTGTTACAGCAGGAAGAAGTAAAAAAGGAGATCGTAAAGCTTTTGGGGGCAGGTATTATTTATCCTATTTCAGACAGCCTTGGATAAGCCCTGTTCAGGTAGTACCAAGAAAGGAGGTATAACATTTATAAAAAATGAAAGTAATGAACTTATACTTACCAAGACTGTCACAAGGTGGAGAGTCTATATTGATAGTCGTCTCAATGATGCCACTAGAAAAGATCATTTTCCTTTACCATTTATTGATCAAATGTTAGAAATAATTGCAGGATATGATTTTTACGGTTTTTTGATGTCTATTCACGGTATAACCAAATAATCAAGACAAGACAACTTTCACATGTCCTCATGGAACATATGCCTATAGGAGAATTTCAATTTGTCTATACAACGCCCCTGCTACATTTCAGCATTGTATGTCAGCAATTTTTTCTAACATGACTCAAAAATTGCTTGAAATTTTTATGGATGATTTTACACTCTTTGGCAAAACATTTGAGGATTGTCTTCACCAGTTGACCTTAATTATTAAGATATGTTTATTCTTAATTAGGAAATATGTTGCTTTATGGTTACTGAGGGAATTATTTTAGGACATAAAATCACTGCTAAAGGAATAGAAGTTGATAAGGCTAAAATTGATCTTATAGAAGGATTACCCCCTTCCACAACTGTTAAAGGCATTAGAAGCTTTCTAGGTCATGCAAGTTTTTACAGACGGTTCATAAAAGACATTTCAAAGATTTCAAAACAATTGACTAACTTTTCGATGAAAGATATTAAGTTTGATTTTTCAGGTGATTGTTTGAAATCATTTGAAACCCCTAGGGAAAAGTTATCAACCGCCCCTGTAGTTGTGTCCCCAGAATGGAATCAACTTTTTGGGGTCATGTGTGATGCTAGTGATATAGCAGTTGGAGCTGTTTTATGCCAGAGAAAGGATAAGATCTTTCGTCCTATTTACTATACCAATATAACAATGAATGAGGCTCAATTAAATTATGCCACAACAGAAAAAGAGTTACTAGCAGTAGTATTTGCTTTTGATAAGTTTCGATCTTATTTGATAGGAACCAAGGTCACTGTTTTTACTGATCATGCAGCTTCAAAATACCTCTTAGCAAAGAAAGATGCTCGACCTAGATTGTTAAGATGGATTTTACTTCTACAAGAATTTGACCTTGAGATAAAAGACTAAAAAGGAACAGAAAATCAAGTAGCTGACCATTTGTCTAGATTAGAAAATTCCCCCTTTGAGTTTAGCAAAATAAAGGAAGAATTTCCTGATGAACATATTTTCTCAGTTAATTCCATTGTGACTCAACCACCCTGGTTTGCAAATATTGCAAACTACTTGGTTGGAAAGTGGATACCCCAAGATCTCTTTTACCATCAAAGAGAAAAGCTAATATCTGATAAAAAAAGTATTATTTGTGGAATAAACCTTACTTGTTTAAAAATTGTGCAGATAATATCATTAGAAGATGTGTGCCTGAAAAAGAGATGAATTCTTTATATCACTGTCATGATGGAGCAATTGGTGGTCATTATGCAACAAATTGAACATCCTTTAATATTTTGGAAGCTGGATTTTTCTGGCCGACTCTTTTTAAAGATGCCCGGGCATATGTTGCACAGTGTGATAGGTGTCAGAGAACAGGTAACATCACTAAGAGAGATGAGATTTCATTGAAACCAATAAAGGTGTGTGAAATATTTGATGATTGGGGAATAGATTTCATGGGTCATTTTTCTTCTTCTCATTCTTTTGAAATTATCCTTGTGGTCGTGGATTATGTGTCAAGATGAGTTGAAGTCATCCCCACAAGAAAAAAATGATGCTCGAACTGTGTGCAATTTTTTCAAAAAAATATTTTTACCATATTTGGCACACCACGAGTCATCATTAGTGACCTCAAGTGACTCATTTTATGAATAGATAATTTTCTGCTTTATTGACAAAATATGGTGTGGCGTATAAAACAAGAAAACCATATCATGCTCAAACTCAAGGGCAACTTGAAGTTTCCAACAGTGAGTGAAAAATAATTCTTGAAAAACGGTTCGAATCTCAAAAAAAGACTGGGCTTTATAATTAGATGATACATTATGTGCATACCGAACGACGTTCAAAATGCCAATTGGAACATCCCCATAGAGGTTAGTCTTTGATAAATCTTGTCATTTGCCTGTTGAATTAGAACACAAAGCTTTTAGGGCACTAAAGCATTAAACTTTGAATTAGCCTCTGCTAATAAAAATAGATTTTCTCAGGTAGTTGGAAGAAATGAGGTTGGAAGCCTATGAAAATGCAAAACTTTTTAAAGAGAAAACAAAAAAATGGCATGATAATTTGATCAGACCAAAAGATTTTAAAATTGGAGATCAAGTGCTTCTTTACAATAGTCGACTCAGACTATTCCAAGGAAAATTAAAATCAAGGTGGAAAGGTCCTTACAATGTAACAAATTTTACTCCATATGGAGCAATTGAAATCCAATAGAACAATGTAGGTGACAAGTTTAAGGTAAATGGTAAAAGACTAAAATTGTACTTTGGAGGACACTGAGAAACATTCATCGATCACTTTGATAAACTAATGAATTCCACTGGTAATAAGTCGAGCTTACGACGTTAAATTCAGAACAATAGTGACATACTTGTAGCCATTGAGGGTGAAGAAATGGAGCCTTATAAGTCCATTATATATTTGGTAATTTAATGCTTAATCAATTAATCTGGTCAATATCTAGGCTATTGTACAACCAGAGCATCTCATGAAGGCCTCTACAAAACCAGAGTCACCTACACAGGAGCAACTCTATGGTGATCAGTATTCCTAAGTAACTGGTCGGTTAACCATTTAATGATTCAAGTCGAATGTTGGCTCAGGTAATTTTTGATTTATATTTAAACCAGGACCAAATGACTGATAAGGTCTTAAATTAGCCAGTCTATTACACATAGAATATGTGTGGCCACAATTTCTTTCAAGCTTTCTTATGTGATTGTAAATTTGAAAGCCAAAAAGATTTTATTTTATATACATTAGTATTAATTTTTTCTTTCCCTTAAATTAACACTTAATATATGTATATCTCTCGTCACGCGTTTTATCCAGGAAGATGAAACAATTCACGTGTTGAGGGGATAAATTGTGATGCATTTCTAGTATATGTTATATATGTATCTAATTAATGGATATATACATATATTTTATATTATATATAAAGATATAAGGAAAATAAAATTTTATATATATATATATATATATATATATATATATAATTCTATTCTCTTTATATCTTTATATATAACTTCTATCCTATATCCTATTAGTAGGTTTTAATTGACAAAATAAATTCTTTACTATATGTCCAATGATTAATTCTTTTCATATTCACTAGATAAATTCCATATCTATGATTTTAATTTTTTTAAGGCAAGAGCAAGCGTCTTTATCATAGGAAATCATTAGAATTTAGAATACTTATGATCGCAAAACAGGTAGAATCGATAAACTTGGCTAGAACTTGCTCTAGATGTTTCTCAAGGCAAAATAATGGGTGACACTGAGTTTTGGAAAATTAAATTAGGCCTTCTTTGATTCGCCATATTTGAGCCTTATTATTAACTTAATTACTTATTAAAATCATAATTTTAATCGATCAAATAGTAAGAAATAGAATTTTACAAAGTAAATGATAATATTCTCACAATTACAATAATGAACAACCCGTAAGCACCCCAAAAACCCGGTGTAGCAAGTGCATGTCACGACCCAAATTTTCCTCCATTGGGTATCGTGATGGAACCTAGACTTATGGACTATGTAAGCCTAACATTTACTGAAAATAATAATAAAGTTCGACAATTTTAAATTAGGAAATGTCTATACAAGACTTACAATCCCAAAACCAGTAGTACAAGTCATAAGCTCAACAGAGTTTTTGCTAGAAAACCTCTAAATACAACTGTTCCGAAATAAGGATAAATAGTGCAATACAAAAACTAGAAGGTGACTCCGAAGCCTGCGAAC
Organism: Nicotiana paniculata; assembly: GCA_005239505.1. NCBI lineage: Eukaryota > Viridiplantae > Streptophyta > Magnoliopsida > Solanales > Solanaceae > Nicotiana > Nicotiana paniculata. Next base: position 81,100 of record ML335317.1, on the reverse strand, counting down.
GCAGCAAAAGTTTTACCTTAAGTCTCCACAACAACAATTCGCGCAGCTACTCACGATCAACTGACTTCGAAATACCTGGATTTGCACAAAAATTGTGCAGAAGGGTAGTATGAGTACACCACATCGGTACCCATTAAGTATCAAGACTAACCTCAGTGGAGTAGTGACGAGGGACAGTCAAGACACCTACTGGACTAGATAACCTGGGCAAGTATAAGTGTAGAAACAACAGAGTACGATATCTATATAAAGACTATGCATAATGACAAATAATACAGTAATTGCAGTAAGAAAAGGAAAGAAACAACTAATAGCGGAACACCATAATAATGAAACAGTAGAATGAACGGAACACAATTTAAATCCTGTGATCACATATAAAGGAAAAGCAAGTAGCAACTCAACAAAAAACGATCGCTTGCACACCAGGTTTAAGCCAATAACCTCCACGAGGTACCGAACCTCAAAATATCCACATTTTCACGGGTCCTAGTTCCGGAACCCTAAACACTTGGCATCCTATGCCCTCATTATAAACTTATAACTGCACTGACGACTCACATGCCAATAGAGCCATTCTCGCATAAAAGGCAAGTAAAGAAAGGTTTGCATCAATAGTCAACAATATCAAGATCCATACTCTTAACCAATAAGAGTGATTAACTACGTGTATGCTTGTGCAAGTGTCCTAACATAGTTCATGCCAGCTAGTAAATATAGAGAAAATGGACAGCACGTAAAATGTTTTCCAAAAATTTTCCACAAGATAAAACTTATACAGATAAGTGTGCCACTATACAAATATAACCAACAAGAATGCCCCCAGTCCATCACAAGTCATCACAAATCAATCCTTGACATAGCCCACCTTGTCTCGCCACGTGTGGAATAATAAAGTAAATGCCCGTCTTGTCTCGCCACACGTGCATAATAATATTCTCACTTTGTCTCACCACAGGCGCAAACACACAGATATAGCCCGCCCTTTTCATGCCGCATGTGCAATAATCAACACTAACAATATCATGACAGAAACCTCGTGCAACACAACCCCAACCGCACGATAGAAACCTCGTGCATCAAAATAACAACTGCACGGGAGAAACCTCGTGCACCACAACACGGAGTACCACAACCACAATGACAATAACACAAGAGTACCACAAGTAAATCAATTCAAGAACTTTCTATCACAAAGAAATGGTAGAACTAGTTCACAAGGAATAACCACAATAGCGAATACTAGTCATAATAAGAACAACTCAACAAGGGAGAAAATAACATGTAACAACAGTCCCACAAAATGCAGTTCGACAACAAGGGAGATATCACGAGTCAATAATTCCAAATAAGTATAAGTCAACTAAGATATAGGATACCTCAACTTCTTTTAAGGTTGAGCAATTACGAAAGAGACACAACAAATTCAATTAAGGATAGGCAGCAAAAAGATAATCATAACCTCAATAAGGAGGAACAATTATAGAAGAGATAATTATACTTTCAATTAAGGAGAAACGATTAGGGAGGGATGTCATGGCAATAGAAGAGGTAACTACTTCAGTTAAGTCATATAAGAGTCAAATAGGCAATAAGAGTGGATCATGAAGTAATTAATTCCAATTAAAGCAGGTCGAGGTGAAACTAGTAAATAAGAAAGCTTAATCATAACAAAAAAAAAGCTTCATACTCAGTGAATACAAGGACCTAAAACCCCTAAAAGGCCAACTTTTCACAAATAAGCCCGAGCACGTACTCGTCACCTCACATACACGGAGTTCACATGATACAATTAGCATAGAACACTCAAATCCTAAGGGTAGTTCTCCCACACGAACTTAGGCAAGATACTTACCTCAAAGAAGACATACTGATACTCTAAAATGGACTCCTTGGGTAAAATAACCTTCGAACGGCTGAAATCTAGCCAAAATAACTTCAAAGCATAAATAAAACTCATGAGAAACTATTCCGGTTCATAAATCCTCAATCTTTATCAAAAAATAAAATCAACCTAAAGTTGATCCCCAGGCCCGCACCTCAGATCTCGACAAATTTCGCAAAATCCGAACACCTATTCCGATACGATTTCAACCATACCAAATTTATCAAATTACGATACCAATTCGTCCCTCAAATCATCATTTTACTTTTTGAAATTTTCTTCAAAATCCTCATTTTTCCTCATGTCACGCCCCAAGCCTGGGAGCGATACCGGCACCCGGTGCCTCATCTATCCGTGCGTACCAACTTACGACTCAGGAACTCTAGACATATAATCTCATACTTTGGCCAGGGGCCACATTGCAAGACAATTTGTGAAGCAAAATATAAAATTGAATGGAAACTAACGCTTACTAAATATCAATATAAAGCTGGGCCGGCAAGGCCGTCATAACTACTACAACTGACAAGCCAACAAAATATACATACTGGGCCTACAAGCCCAACATACTGCACTAACTGACAGGATATGTCTACAAGCCTCTACTGATGGATGTACCTTGATCGAAACAAGGCCCCGACCTACCCATAACCTATATGTGTATGAACACATGATGTACACAAAACTTCGAGACCCGACAACTCCGAAGGATGTAGAGCTTACTGATAAAGCTGAACTCGGGAAACACCTACTAAGGAGGTCTACTCGCCTGTCTATATGAACATGCACGCATGAAATACAATGCCCCCAGAAAAAGGGATGTGAGTAAGAAATAATGTATCGAGTATGCAAGGAAATAATATAACTGAAAGCTAAAACTGAACTTATAATATAATAGCTGAAAGTAGCTGGGAGTCAACGATAATCTGAAGATATGCTCACTTGCTGAACTGACTCAACTATCTCAATATAGTAAATAAAATATTTATCCGGCCTTATAAGGCTCGGTATATACATATAACTGCTCTGCCGTAGTAGGCTCTCTCATAGGCATTCGGCTATACTAGGCTCTGTATCTCGGCCAACTGGGCTCGCTCATAGGCGCTCGGCCATAGTAGGCTCGATATATAACTTACCATCTGATCAGAGGTTGCCCCAATAGGGGTCTGCCCATCGATTATATCTCGATGGTAATGAAAATACTGTAATACGATATATAAAGATTCTCTGCTCTATTGAATGGGATAAGATAATACTCAATTGAACATAAAGTCCCGTTAAGGGAGAATACTTTAACTTGTGAGAGTAGGATAATGTATAATTCGGGAGTAGGAACTTCTATTTATGTCTCGTTATCAAACATATGTAATTACGAGGTCATGTCAAAATGAAGGAAGGGCTTATCCTTAACATACCTGGGGTAGGTAAAACCTCGTATGATATTTTTGAGAATGATCGCAACGTACTCCCTTAAAATTGAAAAATTTCACGTTGCTTAAGATGCAATGTAATATCTGTTTGAATTATTGAAGATCTGTACCTTACTTGTTAAAATCTCTGTTTGAATTAAAGTCTTTGCATTTCTCTAAATTGTTGGAAGATACGTAGCTTCAGATTTCCCCCCATTTAAAGTTTCTTCTATTCTCTTAATCGTTCAAAGATAAGTACCTTTGAATTGTTTCAAAGATATGTAGCCTTATTTGGATTAAAATTCCTTATGTTGGAATCGATTGCCACATACCCATAATGACTAAGAGTCATATGTTTTGGGTAGTGGCTTGCTGCCACGTGCGGGTGGGGGGATTTTAATCTTTATCCCATAACTTATTAGTTAATTAGGTAATATCCCGATAACTAATAATTAACCAATTACCCACATAAATAAGAATGATCTTAAATTACTTAAAATACTACTCATTGTTAATACACTTTATACATCATATTATCATGGTCATATGGTACCTTGTATGGTACTAGTCCATAAATATCGGGTATTATAGCTCGGACCCAAATCGACAACCTTCAACAAAACTCATTTTATTTGATTCGTTTACCCTTTTTCTTTCACGGAACTTCCTTATTACTTGTTATAAATAGCATAAATGCTTATAATCTCAAGAAAATCTCATCCCCGAGTCTACATCAATTAACTGAAGATGAAACTTTAACGTACGAAAACGCGGGATGTAACTTCCTTCCGTCCTTAGAAACATTCGTCCTTGAATGTTTACTCTTAGATATTTTGGGAAAATTTTTGCTAGAGTACCCTCCGTACACTAGAATAAAACCAACTTGTACTTAGCCAGAAAACATACTATACATGCCACGCCTGACCGCTGTCTATAAATTACAACAGTGTGATTCACGCAACTGCCCATTATAAATTCTGAGAGTCAAAAATAAGAGCTTACTTGATGATCTACTGGCCTGAATAGAGCTGTGTTGAAACAAGAAATGGTCTGTAGCCCCTCCGAAACACACCCGAGGCCCACAGGACCCCATCTAAACACACCAGCAAGTTCCATAACCTACCACGGACTCGCTCGAGGTCTCATATCATATCTTACAATGTCAAAACTATGAATCTCACCATGAATCGAACTTAGGAACTTTCAAATCTTCCAACTTCTAAAACTCGCGCTGAAACCTATCAAATCAACCCAAAATGACGTCAAATTTTGCAGGCAAATCCTAAATGACATAATTTAGTTGTTCCAACTCTCGGAATCGCATTCCAACCCCAATATCACCAAAATAAACTTTAGGTCAAACCTCTCCATCTTCCAAACTTCAATTTTTCCAACTTTCGCCAAAATGATTCAAATTACCTTACGTACCTCCAAATCCAAATCCGAACGCACGCCTAAGTCCAAAATCACCATTCAAAGCTGTTGAAATTATCGAAAACTCATTACGGATCCGTTTACACAAAAGTTAAATTCCGGTCAACTCTTACCGCTTAAGCTTCCAAAACTAGAATCCTTCTTCCGATTTGACTTCGAATCATCAGGTAACTGAACTCCACCATGCACACAAGTCAATACACATAATACGAATCTTCTCAAGACCTTATGCTGCCAAATGAAACTTAAATTCTGAAAACGATTGGTCGGGTTACAGTGCATGAGCATCAACTAGGAAATATGATAAAATACAACCTCCGTTTGGAATACAAATTAGATAGGAGAATGTAAGTAACTTTGATGGAGACTTTGTATGTTGCGGATTCATAACATGAAATGCAACTCACCGTACGTCCCTGCAATAACTGCGCCTCTGTGCCCAAAAAGACCACTAGACACATATGTACCTACACAAAATGCGCAGCAAGTGCAGTATGAGTACGTAAATCAACGCGTACCTAGCAAGTATCAAGTCTAACCTCGAAGAAGTAGTAACGAGAGGTCGACATTGACACTCACTAAAGGTCCAATAAAGAAATATAATAAAAATGTGAGCAGATATGAAGCACACAGAAATAGTGGAGTAAATCTGCAAATTTCATAACTTTTCTGATTATTCCTCTTTAAAACATAAATTATTTTTCTCGTTCCCATGTTATACCTTAATATCTTAGAACATGCCAAGTGTACATAAAAAATAAATAATAAATACCATAAAATGCCGGGCATCGATGGAAAAACTAGCTTGGCTACTAGCGGTATAACGCACGATTCTTCCGAGGTCGTTCGGCCCGATCCAAAATAACGTGTACACTGCCGACGAACGTGCGGCACGATCCATAAATCTATACTGCTAAGGCGTTTGGCTCGCTCCACAAGAAATAATGACACTTTATGAACCTCCGGAATGAGAAACTAGCACAATACTAACACGTAAGGATGTACAATTTCTATTAACGGTCGATTAATTCGCACAAAAATTTAAGTACGTGAAATTTCGGTCATTTACTATTTTCTCTAACAATTTCAAATATAATTCAGGTACTTCAGTTAACAAGGGATGCAAACATTACAAGTAATTCATGATTTGGGTCCTAAACTACCCGAACATAAGCACAATTATTAGCTACGCCGGACTCTCGTCACCTCGTTCGTATGTATCCCCTACAATTAGCAGCAGATATTAATTTAAATCACCTATGGGGTAAATTCCCTCTTACAAGGTTAGACAAGAGACTTACCTCGCTCTGAAGTTCCATAACTGACTCCAAAGCTCTTCCAACACTCAAATCGATGTCCATCGCTCCAAAACTACTCAATCAATGTACAAACCCATAAACATATACTCTAATACTCATAACGAATCAATTTAAACAAATTCCCAACTCCGCTTGAAAAGTTGATAAAGTCACCCTTGGCCCCACACGCCCGGATTCAAAAAATTTTTGAAGATAAACATTACCCATAACATCATGAACTCAACTAAATAAGTTATCCTCAATTCCATACTCAAATTCGTGGTTAAAATCCGAAAATACCATTTTCTAGGTTTTTTCTTCAAAATCCCAAATTTCTACTAATTTCCATGTTTAAATCCATACATAAACCATGTATTTAACTTTAAATAGGTGGTAGTCACTTACCTTGCATTAGATGATTAAAATACCCTCTTGAAGAGATCTAAAAATCGCCCAAACCATGTGGAAAATGGGTGAAATGAACCCAAACCCTGCTTTAAAACCAGTATGTCCAGCTACGACCTTCTTCGCGAACGCGACACTTCCCTCGCATTCATGAAGCACAACCTGTTTCAACTCCAATTTCCCTCTTTCGCGATCGCGAGGACAGCCACACGAACGCGATGCCTTTTCGAGCCTGACCATCGCAAACGCAAACCACCCACACGAACGCGTAGGCCAAAAGCTTCTCAGGCGCAACTTACCTTACGCGAACGTGAGAGGGAAATCGTGAACGTTAAGATCAATTGCCCAGACCTTCGCAAACTTGTCTCCCTAATCGCGAACGCGTAGAAAAATGGCCCAGTCCAAAACTCCTTCTTCGCGAACGCGGGACTTCCTTTGCGTTCGCGAAGGACAACACCAGTACCAACAATAGCAACAGCCAAAACAACCAAAATTGGTCTGAAACCACTCCGAAACACGCCCGAGACCCTCGGGACCCTGTCCGATCAAACCAACCAGTTCCAATAAGTAACACAACCCTTCTTGAGACCTAAAATTACACCAAAAACATTGAAACCTTGAATCGCACCCCAATTCAAGCTTAATGAACTTTAGAACTTCAAGCTTCTGCATTCGATGCCGAAACCTATCAAATCACGTCTTATTGACCTCAAATTTTTCACATCAGTCACATTTTGACATTACGGACCTACTCCAACTTCCGAAATCGAAATCCGACCGCGATATCAAAAAGTTCACTCCCGGCCAAACTTCCAAGAATCTCCAACTTCCAACTTTCGTCAAATGACCCCAAAGTGACCTACGGACCTCTAAATCCAAATCCGGACGCACTCCTAAGACCAGAATCACCATACGGATCTATTCCTATGCTCAGAATTCCAAACGGACATCCATAACATTAAAATACACTTCAACCCAAATTTATGAAATTCTTCCAAAATGCCAACTTCCCGTAATGAGCACCCAAATGCTCCTTGGTCACCCAATACCCGATCTGGACATACGCCCGAAGTCCATAATCATCATACGAACCTATTGAAACTTTCAAATCATGATTCTGAGGTCGTTTACTCAAAATTCCAATCTTAGTCAATTCTTCCAACATAAAGCTTCCGAAATGAGAATTTTCTTTCCAAATTAACTCTGAACTTCCCGAAATTCAATTCCGACCATACGTACAAGTCATAATGCATGAAGTGAAGCTACCCAAGGTCTCAAACTGTCGAAAGATGTGCTAGAGCTCAAAACGACCGGTCGGGTCATTACATTATCCCCCACTTAAACATACATTCATCTTCGAACGTGCTAAGAACTGCTCCGGAGTTCGCCGAAATCATTTTTCAACACCTCATGCACTACCAAAACCTCGTGGAGCACATTAGCTTAAGCCAGTTTGAAGATCCTCCCTTTTATTTAATCAAATAAGCCTTAGAGCCAAATTCCAACATCCAAAATTCTCCTCTGGACCTGCTCTGAAGATACGAACACCGTATCAGTCACTACGCACTGTCCCAAAACATGATTGGATACCTTTTTTGAATTCACACCATGCACCGCATAATTAACATGACCATAATAACATGCTCTGATAAAAATATCTGCAATTCCATGAATCTGATGCCTGCAACACACCTCATGATGCATATGAGTCCTGTTCCAACTCTTGCAATTTTGCCACGACGGAAGAGGTATATAGAAATTCATGACCACCTGCTGAATCAACAATCCCTTGACTCTCTTTTCCTGAAAAGAACCATTACCTCATTCTGAACTACATAACAATATTTTCTCTTTAATATGCCCTTATATAAATTCGATCTCACTGATCCCAGGTCCAATAATCTCGTCTCACCCAATACAAGCCGCTCAGACAATAAGCCATCACAGATACTTCCAAAGGTCTCATATGATGCCACAATGTGCCAACAAGCTGCCAACTCGAATGTGATACATTAGGGAATGAACTACTCAACCCACATAACTAATTAAACAACTGAAAAGATGTCATGAACCTTCATCAGGAAATAAAGTACAAAACACACAAGAATAGATATAGGGAACTGTATTCCATATCACATTGTTGTGGGGTGCAACCTGATCCACACAAGATGTCGTTGCGGTCTACAACCCGATCCAACCATGATACCTGTTGCGGCATGCCATCCGATCAAAAAAACATACCCATGGCAGCGTGCCACCCAATCCACACATAATATTCTAAAGAAAACAGACATCGAGTCGTAACGCTTATACTCATGAAATGTCTGAATATCGACCACAAGCACGCCAAGTGCATAATACAAATCCTGGGGAGATGGGTAGTGCCATACGCTATAAAACTCGAGCACAACTAGGGTGCGATATATGATCTACATCTCGAGAGCCACCATACTCATATAACACTACCGCTACGCGGGACCTCAACACATGAGCGAATAATCAAGTCGTCTCACAACCCACATGGCACAATAGAGTATTACATGAAATAGCTTACAACCAAAATAACATCTAACGCCCTAATACTCCTCCATAAGGAATGCTATGCAGAATGAACACACCTAGTCTGGTGTAGAGTACACATCCACATTTGTACCCATCAACGTACCTCAAGTCGATTCTGATCATACCATGCTGGGAAAAAAATCTCTCAAGGACCCACAATGACCCACAAGGTCCACAACCCAAGGAATAGAATGTCTCTCGGGCATAAACTCCCGCACTTGCAATATTACCATAACCTCCATACTTGGTTTCAATCTTTAACAATCATGTTACTAACATGTCACACTTATACAAATCTCCCCGTGGGGCACGCTCCCACGATCTTCCACTCATGTAGAAAATTCCGCACATCCATACCACCAAATTCTAATTATGTGAAGTGAATCAAAAATTAGCAAGTCAATATACAAAGCCTCTTCCATAGTACACCATCCTCAGGTGACACTAAAGAATATGCCAGCTTACTCTGAACATCTAAATCCGCTCCTGCTCATCCGAGCTCGTAACATTCTGTCAACACCGAACCACAATCTTGACATTCAACTCCTAGTTCCCACGCCTCTCACTGCAACTATCATGTCGCTATACGAGATTACTAGAACTCATCAAAACTCCTGAATTTCTAGTAAAATAAACACTTCCTTAGCTAGAAAGCTCTTCACTCAACTCATTTTAGAAGAATCAACGCAACACGCAGATGGATTCTCAAATCGCCAAAATACAACCCTCAAGTTGTGATCTAAATCGCCATAACTCTTTCGGAATCCATTTACACAATAAAGCCATCCGAATTGAATACCTCCCAAATCGACCAAGTTATGGTGGTGCTCGATCCCAAGTGCACAACCATAAACTATATGCATAACTTCACGCTGAAGAAACTGATCACTGCCACAATCGTGTTGATTCAACCATTACCAACAAAGCCACTTCTTCCAATTTACTCAGGACTTGCCTTGGAAATGATAATAGCTTCATTTTAAACATAACGAAACCCAACAACACTCATCCCGAGTGATCCAATCCACGAGACAACATCATCTCAATACCCATGAACCATATCATATTCTCCTTATGCGCACAATAGCATCACCAACTGGTACACTCGTTCTGCAAGACCTTCCGCGAATCCGAAACTATTTCCTCCCGTTTTCAAATACTGCACTCCCAAGTCCTTAGGAGCTGCACTTAAATTCTCAAACACACTAGGCCAGCATTTATAGCCACCCACTCTGACTTGGTCCCGAATATAGTCAAACTCTAGTGCGCTGTTAGCGCGAGAACACCCTATCAAAGAAGCACTCGAATGAACTATTTTCCCTTGTACTTCACACCTACCAAAATTAGAAACTCTGAGTCTTCCCAAACCTAAATATGAATCGATAAGACCAAGTATAACACATATTTCTCAAATCCTTTGCTAGAATTACCACTAATGTTTTCCTTAGTCATAATAACCCACCAATGCCGATGTTCAGAGACCGCACAAGCAAACAACCACATGATCCAACCATAGACGGTGGGGTTCCCCCACTTAACTTGAAGCTCCAATTTCATAACCCTGGAATCCACCAAGATTCATCCTTCCTGATGTTTGACGCGTCAATACCACACAAGAAGGGGGGGTGATTTGTGTGGTGTCCAATTTTCGAGTGTCGTCGTTATAGAAGAACCTGGTTCTTCTTGCTATTCCAACTTCTATAGTTTGTGGAAAAGTAATTGTAAAATCTAAAGAACACAACAATTTTTACGTGGAAAAACACCTGGATCAAGATGAAAAAACCATGACCTACTTCCCAGTAGGATTTTCCCAAACTCTTCACTATGTCAACGAGCCAAACAACATCTACAAAATAAACTCTTTTGTAAACTTAAGGACTAACTCTAATCCCTTTGTGGCAAACTAGCCTCTAGCTATTTGCGACAAACTTGAGGTTACCTCTAACTTGAACAGTGTGTACCTATTATAATTGCTTTTTGATAAAGCTGAAAGATACAATATGTAATCACCTACTACAAAAACCTATACTTAAAAGATAACAGATGGAACTGGTACTTCTAGCTAGTTCAAGTAGCTTTTGTGTCGCACAAGGATTCTACTTGCCAAATTGCTTTGGTAATTTTGCTTTCAGTTCTTGTTTCACTTCTGTGTTTGTGCGTTATATTTTCAGTAGGAATGCTTCAACATTTTATAGAATCAGTAGTTGAGACATTGTCGTTCAGTTCTAACACAACTCTTCCTTGGTGGAAGAGTTTGAGTTTATCTCAACTTCCTTGATCTCGATTCTGTCCTACTTGAAATCAAACTCCATCTTCTTATCAATTTGAAACCTTTTTGCTTTATTCTCTTATGATGAACCGGGTTCTTCGTCATGCTAATTGCACTAGTATTGTCACAGAAAATAGGAATGCATCCAACCTTTATACCAAAATCCATGAGTTGTTGCTTGATCCATAGCAACTGATCACAGCATGAGGCTGCAGCCACATATTCAGCCTCAGCAGTAGACAAGGCTACTGAGTTTTTTTTCTTGGTGGCCCAAGATACAAGGCAAGAGCCCAAAAAGTGAGCCATGCTTGAGGTACTTTTCCTGTCAACCAGGAAACATGCATAATCTGCATCAGCAAATCCTACAAGGTCAAAATTACGACCTTAGAATTCCAAATACATAAATCAATAGTGCCCTTCAAATATCTCAGAATTCTCTTCACTGCAGTTAGATGAGACTCTTTTGGATTTTCCTGAAACCTAGCACACAGTCCTACACTGAACACAATATCAGGTCTGCTGGTAATGAGATACAATAAAGACCCAATCATCCCCCTGTATAGCTTTTGATCAATAGATGAACCAGGTTCATCAACATCTAATTTTGTAGTTGTGGCTATGGGGGTGTCAATTTCTTTTGAGTCTTCCATTTTAAATCTTTTGAATAATTCTTTCACATATTTCTATTGATGGATCATTGTTCCATTTGAGTTTTGCTTGATTTGCAAGCCTAAAAGAAGTTTAGCTCACCAATCATAATCATCTCAAACTCACTCCCCATAAGTTTAGCAAATTCCTTACTCAATTTGTTAGAGGTTTCCGCAAATATGATATCATCCACATATATTTGCACAACCAGGAGATCCTTACCTTTTTCCTTTAAGAACAAGGTACTGTCAATTTTACCTCGTTTTTATCCATGTTCTAGCAGGAATTTTGATAGCCTCTCATACCATGCTCTCGGTGCTTGTTTGAGTCCATACAAAGCCTTGTCAAGTTTGTATACATGGTCAGGTGTCTCCTTTCTTTCAAAACCTGGAGGCTATTTGACAAATACTTATTCCTTTAGATAGCCATTAAGGAAGGCACTCTTTACATCCATCTGATGGAGAGTGAATTCCATGTATGCAGCAAATGCTATAAGAAGTCTGATTGCCTACAGTCTTGCCACAGGTGCAAAGGTCTCATCATAGTCAATTCCTTCTTCTTGACTATATCCTTGGACAACCAGTCTGGCCTTGTTTCTTGTAACTGTTCCATCCTCATCGAGTTTGTTCCTGAAGACCCACTTTGTGCCAATCACTGATCTGTCTAGTGGTCTGGGTACTAAGTCTAGTGGTCTGGGTACTAAGTGTCATACTTGACTTCTTTCAAATTGATTCAGCTCTTCTTGCATGGCATTTACCCAATCAGCATCCTGTAAAGCTTCAGCAATGTTCTTTGGTTCGATTAAGGACAGAAAGACATCAAACGCACACAGATTTTTCAAGGATGATCTTGTTTTGATTCCGGATGCCAAATCTATTATGATGTTCTCAAGAGGATGAGAGTTTTTATATCTTTGTGCTTTGATCACCAATTGTTGTGGAGCAGGATCAGAGCCAAGGTCCAGAGTGATTTTTTGTTGAGTTCCCCCTGTCATGTTGCTTGAGGTAGTTGGACCTAGTCCATTATCTGGTCCATCTTCCACGATTGCTTCAATTTGTTCACTGCTTCTGACCAGTCCAAACTCCTCATCTTCTGGTTCCTGTCTCTCAGAAAGAATGTTAGTTTCATCAAAAACAACATGCACACTCTCCTCTACACACATAGTTCTTTTGTTATATACTTTATAAGCTTTGCTATGTGATGAATATCCCAAGAATACTCCCTCATCACTTCTGGGATCAAATTTACCTAGGGAATCCTTGCCGTTGTTGTGCACAAAGAACTTGCTTCCAAAATCCTTAAGGTGGGATATGTTGGGCTTTCTCCATTTAAGTAATTCATAAGGAGTTTTCTCTACCAGTGGCCTGGTCATGCATCTATTTATTATGTAGCATGCAGTGTTTATTGCTTCTGCCCAGAAGCTATGGGGTAGTTTGCTAGAAAGAAGCATGGTTCTAGCCATATCTTCAAGAGTTATGTTCTTTCTTTCAACAACCCCATTTTGTTGTGGGGTTCTAGGGGCAGAAAAGTTGTGATTTATACCATGTTCATCACAGAATTCAGCAAACTTTGCATTCTCAAATTCAGTACCATGATCAGATCATATTGATGCTAGTTGATTTCCTAAATGTTTTTGAGTTTTTCTAACAAATGAAGTGAACATATCAAATGCTTCATCTTTAGATGTTAGAAATAAGGTCCAAGTGAACCTTGAGTAGTCATCAACTAGCACCATTACATATTTCTCACCACCTCTGCTCAGAGTTCTCATTGGACCACATAAGTCCATATGAACCAGTTCCAACGTCCTAGAGGTAGTGACCATTTTCTTGCTTTTGAAAGAGGACCTTACCTGCTTCCCCCTTGAACATGCCTCACAAACTTTGTCTTCCTTAAACTTAATGTTAGGAAGCCCTACCACTAAGTCTGTGGAGACTAATTTGTTGATTGCGTGACCACGTATTTTGTGCCAAAGGAGGGGATCACTGTCCAACACACTTAATCAAGTGAGGTCATTTTCTGATAGTGTGGACAAGTCTATGACATAGATGTTATTCATTCTTTTTCCCTGCAAAACAATCTTGTCAGTAAGCAGGTTAATCACAAAACATTTTGTGGAAGTGAAAGCAACTAGGTTACCTCTGTCACACAATTGTGACACACTAATCAGGCTATTTTTCAAGCCATCTATCAAGTACACATGTTCAATGAACTGTGTGTCGTCCTTACCTACCTTACCAACCCCGATAATTTCACCTTTCTTTCTATTTCCAAAGGAGACATTTCCTCCTTTAAGGTTTTCAAGTGAAAGGAATTGTTCCTTGTTCCCTGTCATATGTTTTGAGTAGCCACTATCCAAGTACCAAGTTTGGCTGCTTCCTTTCACTTGAACCTACAAAAAGAAATCAAGGGTTAGTCTTAAGAACCCAAACTAGTTTGGGTCCTTTTCTATGAGAGAAAGGGTGAATTAAGATTTTTCTGGACCAATTTGGTAACCAATTTTTTCTTTTAAAGAAACTCTCATTTCTTCGACTGGGCTGCTCTTTTGCAGTACACTCAATATTGTAGTGACCAGTCTTACCACAGTGGGTGCAAATTTTGTTCTCAGGGAGAGTGATATACTTGCTTTTGGGATCCCACTTGGGCAATTTACTCCCAAAGTCAATTCCTCTCCGGTTGCTACTATGACTTTCTTGAAGCTATGTCAAGGCATCAGAGGATTTATTCCATTTACAAGTTCGATATAATTCATGTTTGACTTTACCAAGTTCTTCTTTAAGAGTCCTTATCTTTTCATCCTTAGTATACATCTTATATTTTAGTTTTCCCACATTTTCTTCTAACATGATATAAGAATGATCAACAACCTTTTTACTAGTTCCTAGCTTTAATTTTAAATTTTCAGATTTTAGCTCTAGAATCTTAGTTTCGAGTGGATGAATCTGGTTCATCAAGACAGTGTTTTTCTTTTCAGATTCACTTACTTTGATTTCCAGGTTCATGCATTTTTCCTTTAGCATTGCACACTCTTTAAAGAGTTGATCTTTCTCTTTGGTTGTTTCTTCGAAATCATCCATGAAATCAAGTAGCAACTCAAAGAGTTTTTCTTTAGATAGGAACTTTATTTTATTTTTTTTTGAGATGGTATATACTTACCTCTGGTTCTTCATGTGATTCCTCATCAGATTCACCAATTTTCATGAGCTCCTATTCTTCATCTCACCATCTTCTGATTCTTCATCTGAGCTTTCCCCCCCAAGCAGCCACCATAGCTTTTGTTGTGGTTTTCTTGGGTTGGACCAGTTCCTTCTTTCAAACCTCCCCTTTTTCCATTCCACTTCCCATTGAGCATAGTTCTTGATATGGTGATCAGTATTTCCACACTTGTAGCATCCCTCGATGGTTGGCCTTTCTTGAGCTTTTGATTTGTTGTAGTTTCCAGCTCTAGAGATGCCCTTCTTCCTTATGATAAAGTTTCTGAATTCTTTGGTAATCATGGCCATCTGATCTTCCTCCAGATCTGCTCCCTCAGTAATTCTCAGTGCTAGACTCCTTTCCTTCTTTGGAGCATCCATTTTCATTGTCTGCCTTCTAAGTTCATGGGCAATGAGGTTTCCAATTAGCTCGTCCAATCTAAGGGTTGCCATACTTTTGGATTGCTGGATAGCAGTGATTTTACTTTCCCAGGAAACTGGTAAGACCCTTGTCAGGATCTTCTCTACCCTGTCCTCTTCAAGAATGACTCTACCAAGAGACTTAAGTTCATTGGTCAGAGTTGTGAACCTTTTGTACATTTCTTGAATTTTCTCTCCTTCTTTCATAGTAAAGTTTTCATACTGAGAGTATAGTAGAGTACCTCTTGATCTTTTCACTTGAGGTGTTTCTTAATGAGCTACTTGTAAGGTATCCCATATTTCTTTGGCAGTGGTGCAGCTTTGACTCCTACTATACTCGTCTGGACCTAGTCCACAAACTAGCCACTTTTTGGCCTTAGCATTTTTCTCCCATTTCTTCAGATCCTCAGCAGTGCAGTCAGCTCTAGTTTTTGGTACATCTTCTCCTTCAGCAGTCTTCTTCATGGTGGCTAGAGGACCATCAGTGACTATGTCCCAAAGTTCATAGTCTTCTCCAATCAGGTGATCCTTCATCCTGTTCTTCCACCAGGAGTAATACTGGATATTAAAAAGTGGTGGCCTTGTATTTGATTGACCCTCCCAGTTTCCAGGTGGTGCACTCATTTTCATCTTTTCCAAGGTGTTAGCCTTTTCAAGGATAACCCGCTCTGATACCAATTGATGTTTTATGCGTCAATACCACACAAGAAAGGGGGGATGATTTGTGTGGTGTCCAATTTTTGAGTGTTGTCGTTATAAAAGAACCTGGTTCTTCTTGGTGTTCCAACTTCTACAGTTTGTGGAAAAGTAATTGTAAAATCTAAAGAACATAGCAATTTTTACATGGAAAAACACCTGGCTCAAGGTGAAAAAACCACGACCTACTTCCCAGTAGGATTTTCCCAAACTCTTCACTATGTCAACGAGCCAAACAGCATTTACAAAATAAACTCTTTTGTAAACCTAAGGACTAACTCTAATCCCTTTGTGGCAAACTAGCCTCTAGCTATTTGCGACAAACTTCAAGTTACCTCTAACTTGAACAGTGTGTACCTATTACAATTGCTTCTTGATAAAGCTGAAAGATACAATATGTAATCACCTACTACAAACAACTAGACTCAAAAGACAACAGATGGAACTGGTTCTTCTAGCTAGTTCAAGTAGCTTTTGTGTCGCACAAGGATTCTGCTTGCCAAATTGCTTTGGTAATTTTGCTTTCAGTTCTTGTTTCACTTTTGTGTTTGTGCGTTATTTTTTCAGCAGGAATGTTTCAACATTTTATATAATCAGTAGTTGAGACATTGCCGTTCAGTTCTAATACAACTCTTCCTTGGTGGAAGAGTTTGAGTTTATCTCAACTTCCTTGATCTCGATTCTGTCCTACCTGAAATCAAACTCCATCTTCTTATCAATTTGCAACCTTTTCGCATAGGAGATAACCTCGTAGTTCTAGATAACCTCTTAGTTCACAGATAATGTTTATCTCCTGTGCATGGATTCTTCTCGTGCCAATGGATCTGTTTACTATGTTTGCCTTGATGGACCTGGTTCAACTGAGTTGGCATTTGTCAATCTTCAAAACCATGCAGTGCCTTGATTCAACACTTCCCAATTACAATCATCTCACATAATCCACTCTCCAAGTTTCTCGAAATATTTCTGTTAAACATTTCATAAATCTTCTTACCGGATATTTGACCTTTTACCGGATAGCCACATTCACATATTTGACCTATTACCGGTTTCTATAGTAGAAATCTTCGTAGAAGCTTCGTCAACACCACTCAACCACTAACCTGCTCATAGGAGATAAACCACATGTGAATATTGCATGCCGACATCTTCCAACGACGCTGCACTAGGTGCAATTACTATGTAATCAGTATATCCTCCTAAGCCTGTGCTCGTTCACCAGTTGTACAAGTCCATTCACTCCCCATTGACATCAACCAAAAGTGCAACAATACATTCCAATCCGAAGTCATGTCGAATTCCCCTTCGTATCAAGCAAGCTCCTTCTTGTCGCATCCAATCTTCCCCAGTATAATAGCCAACATTCCAAGTTATGTTCGTAGACCTAGTCACTGTCCACCATTAATCCCAAATCACTCAAAACTTTTCTTAAGTCATGTGGCTATTCTACCACAGAATTCATATGTTACTCTGTCACTCCCAGTTTAGCTAAACCATCTTCTTTAAGTAGTTGCTCGACCTCTGCTTTTCATACTTGACCTGTTAGTAACTCAACCACCGCGAGACACCTCCCGCCATGTCCTTCCTCATTCTTTGCCACCCAAATTTTACCTCAAATCAAATCCATACTTGTAGCGCCAGAACTAGTGAATTTCTATCAACTCTAAACCTCCGAGAAGATCATCTTTCTCGATCCATCAACATTAGAAACACTGATTTGATCCTGAACTGGCGCACACCATTGTCCCTAACAACCGCTTCCCAAGCATCCTTTCACAATACCCTGCCCCAAAGGTGAATTGAAGAAGACCATAATACCGGCAAACTTAATACATTCAAACAAAGACAACAACACCACATCACAGATGAAAATTCCACCACGATCGAAAATACCAAGTCTCGTTACTCCACCAACCCAGACTTGAACATACATAGTCCGATTGCCTTTCCTTTGCTGGAAATAAACGTTGAACCTCCAATTCATGTGTTGAACCTCCTTTTAAGTCATTCACTTCCTCGACACATACACAAACACCCCCCGCAATATTTGAACATCATTGCAATTTGCGCATAGCCTCGACCCAATCAAAAATACAGCTACTGAACTGAAATGACAGAACATCCTTCTGTAAGAAGGCGATAATAACTTTCTCGAATGTGCAGGGAGGAAAATGGGACAAGTAGGTGACAAGTAGGTGTGTCACCTACTTGCTTAAATGAGAGTCCGAAAATGGGCAATTTCGGGTCGTCAAAAGGGACCTTTTAAAGGCCTATTTAGTTCATATAATGCACCGATAAGAGCGCACAATAACCAGACCAAAATCCCTGCAAACATCCTCCCAAAAATTTCACACAAACCCTAATTGAATTTCTCTTCTTTTCAAGTTCTAGTTGGAGGAAAAACCTTGAGTTTGAAGAACCAAGTTAGGAGCTGAGTTATTCAACAAATATGGTAAATTTACTGCTATCTTTCATCCATTTTTTCGACTAGAGATCAATGGAAAGTCGTTCTATAATTGTAATAACTCACGGGACGGTGATAGAAAGCCGTGAGTTTGAGTTATTCACTTGTAGCGAATTATTTTGTGGACTGTTTTGTGTTGCTGTTAGATTGCGTGTTTAACTACTGTTTTATGGAGTTTTGGAGGAGGAAAGGTTTGTAGAAACACCATATAAATTCAGGGTGGTGGGCTGGTCGTTCTTCGTAACAATTTTGGGTTGTTTACACTATTACGGTGGTCGTTTTGTGTATGAAAAGATTAGGGTGTGTTCGGCTGTTTTGTAGTATTTTATGGTGTATATAAGGTGATAAAATAATGTATATATGTTGATATTTTTGTTTTGTCGTGTTGTTTGTGTTATCTTGAATTTGGAGGAAGTACGGATTATAGGGGAGATGCTGCCCGTTTTAATACAGAATATTGTTGTCGTTCGTTGTACGATAGTTGTACTCTTTGTAACTTAATGACAATATTATTATCGTTGTAGTAGATTAAGGTGCAAAGAGGAAACTTCAACTTGGTAATTGGAAATATTATGATAAGGTATGTTAAGGCTAAACCTTTCCCTTCATTTTGGCATGATCCAGTAACTACATGTGTTTGATAACGAGACCTAAAGAGAAGTTCAAATTCTTGAATTTATGTACATTTTCCTAGTCTCGTAAGTTATAGCGTTCTCCTTTATCAAGACTTCATATTCAGTTTTGTTTTGTTTTCTTTCAGCCAAGAGAGCAGAGAGTCTATATATATAGACACTATTACAGTATTTTCACCACCACTGAGCTATAATTAGTGGGCAGACCCCTATTGGGTAACCTATGATCAGATGGTTGAGCGCCCAAAATGGCCGAGATACAAAGCCTAGTATGGTTGAGTGCCTATGAGCGAGCCTACTACAGCAGAGCAGTTACACATACCAAGTCTTATAGGGTTGGACAACTATTTTACTTACTATATTGAGAGAGATGATCCAGTATCAGCAGGTAAGCATATATTCAATTATATTTGACTCCCATGTACTTTCAGTTATTATATTATCAGTTCAGTTTCATCTTTCAGTTATTCCATGGCCTTACATACTCGATACATTATTTCATATTGGCACCCCTTTGCTGGGGACGCTGCATTTCCTTCCTGCAGCACTGATAGATAGATGGATAGACCTTCCCAGTAGACAGAGTCAAACATCAGCTTGGTTGGTAAACTCCACTTCCTCGGAGTTACCAGGTCTAGACCTTGGAGTCCATTTTATATGTACAAGTTTTATGGGTAGGTCGAGACCATGTCGTGACCGTGATATAGTTTGTTATATCTAGAGGCTTGTAATCGAGTCCTGTTTATTTTTTATATTAGTAGATGTTCATCGCGGCTTCGTCGGCCTGCCAGTTATATATACCAGTTGTTGGGTATGTTTACTCCTCAAATGAGAGAGACGTTATTTTCAGATATTCAGAATATGGTCTTATCGGCCTAAGTTAAGGGTTACCCCTCCAGAGTTCACAGTTCTAAAGTGGTACGCTCAGGCCGAGTATAGCACCGGGTGCCGGCCACGCCTCTTCAGATTTAGGGCATGACATAAGCACATTTTAATTCAATCACCTATGGGGTTAATTCCCACTTACAATGTTAGAAAATAGACTTACCTTATCTCAAGTTCACTTCTGATCCACAAATATGCTTTAAATCCTCAACTCGGTGCCAAACGACTCGAAACTAGTCAAATGTTATATAAATTAATCAATACATGTTCAAAAGTTCATGATTTAACTATTAGATTAATTACCCAACCCAAAATTGAAAGATTCCTAAAATTCACCCACGGGCCCACGTCCGTGGATTCCGGAAATTTTTGAAGAAAATTGTTACCAATAACCTCACGAACTCAAATATATAATTTTCACTAAATTCAATAACTAGTTTCCTGGTTAAATCCCATTTTTATCAAAACCTAGGTTTTTCATCTAAACAATGATTTCCACCATTTTACATGTTAAAATCTAGCCATAATCTATGTTTTAAACTCATATTGTGTAGAAATTACTTACCTCAAAGTGTTAGGTGAAAACCCCCTTCCAAGACCTCCAAAATCGCTTAAGAGATGAGTGAAAATGAACCAAAATAGCCTAAGTCCCACATTAAATTGACCACTCTACCTTCAGCGATTGTCGCACCTACGGAGGGTTTTTCCGCTTCTGCGGCTCCGCATCTGCGAAAATGTCATCGCAGATGCAGACCATAGCCAATTGGCCTAATATCCACTTCTGCGGACCACTATCCCGCTTCTGTGAGTCCATTCATGTGAAGCGCGTGCCGCACTTGCAGCTTAGGCCACTTCTGCGGTCCCCTCTATCGCACTTGTACGTTCGTAAGTGCGCACACTCACCCGCATCTGTGGTTCCAGAGCTGCCCTTCGTAGGCCGCTTCTGCAGCTGTTGGGTAGTTTCTGTGAGCTCGTACCTGCGGCTAGCCCTCCACAGGTGTGATTGCACTTGAAGCCTGATGCTTCAGCTGCTGCTCCTAAGTCCAAACTTGGTCCGTGCCTAGTCGGATTAACACCCTAGGGCCCTGGGGTTCCGCCTAAACATACCAACAAGTTTGAAATCATAAAACAAACTCGCCCTCGGAACGCGTAA
Source organism: Nicotiana paniculata (assembly GCA_005239505.1). Taxonomy (NCBI): domain Eukaryota; kingdom Viridiplantae; phylum Streptophyta; class Magnoliopsida; order Solanales; family Solanaceae; genus Nicotiana; species Nicotiana paniculata. The sequence goes on along the minus strand of ML335317.1, from coordinate 59,746 downwards.
AATAACATCAAAACTATGAATCACACCCCCAAACCAATTCGAAACAACTTATGAACTTCAAGTTCTTCCAATTTACTCCGAACGTGCCGAAACGTACTTAAACTACTTGGAATGACACCAAATTTTGCGTGCAAGTCTTAAATCACCATATGGAACTATTCTTGGTCTCGGAATCCAAAACGCACCTCGATAACACCAAATCCTACTCCAAACCAAATTTAAAGAATTCTAAAACCTTCAAGGTGCCAACTATCAATATTTAGCACCAAAATGCTCCCGAGTCATCCAAAACCCGATCCGAACATATGCCCAAGTCCAAAATCATCATACGAACCTATTGGAACAGTCAAATCCCGGTTCCAAGGTCGTTTACTCAAAATATTGACCAAAGTCAAACTTAGCCTCTTAAAGCCAAACCAAGGAACCAAGTGTTCTGATTTCAACTCGAACCCTTCCAAATCCCGAACTAACCATCCCTGCAAGTCATAAAACAGGAAAAGCACATATGGGGAGTCCTATTTAGAGGAACGGGGTTCTAAAAAGCAAAATGGTTGGTCGGGTCATTACATTCTCCACCTCTTCAATAAAAGTTTGTCCTCGAACGAGTCTAGAATCATACTTGTAGTGCCGAATAAATGTTGATATTTGCTCCGCATGACCTCCTTGGACTCCCAAGTCGCCTCATCGACTGGTTGGCCCCTCCATTGATCCTTTACCGTAGAAATCCTCTTGGACCTCAACTGGCGAACCTGCCTATCAACAATGGCAACTGGTTCCTCCTCATAACCCGGTCTCTCATCTAACTGAATCGAACTGAAGTCTAACACATGTGACATGTCGGCATGATACCTCCAGATCATAGACACGTGGAAAACTGAATGAACTCCTGATAGGCTTGGAGGCAAAGCAAGCTCATAAGAAACCTCCCCTTCTGACTTGGAGGCAAAGCAAGCTCATCACGCGCCTTCTTATCTGTGTAACCCTTCTGTCTGGATTGTGCTGTACCAAGTCGCTCATAAATCAAATTTACCTTTCCCAAGGCATCCTTCACCAAATCAATACCATATAACTTAGCCTCACCGAGCTCAAACTATCAGATGGGTGAACGACATCATCGACCATATAAAGCCTCAAATGGAATCATCCCGATGTTGGACTGATAACTGTTATTGTAAGAAAACTCGGCCAAAGGAAAGAATTGATCCCACTGCCCTCCAAAGTCAATCACACATTGTTTAAGCTTGTCCTCCAAGATTTGAATTGTCCACTCCGACTGCATGTCGGTCTGCAGATGAAAGGTTGTGCTGAACTCTGCCTGGGTCTCCAACTCACTCTGTACTACTCTCCAGAAATGCGAAGTAAACTGAGGACCTCTATCCTATATGATGGAAACAGGCACACCATGCAACTGAACTATCTCCTGGATATAAATCTGGGCCAACCTCTTTGAAGTATACGTAGTCACCACCAGAATGAAGTGTGCCGACTTGGTCAACCTGTCAACAATGACCTAAACTGCATCAAACTTCCAAAAGGTCCACGGCAACCTAACTATGAATTCCATAGTAAGGCTCTCACATTTCCACTCAGGTATAGTCATCTGCTGGAGTAGACCACCTGCCCTCTAGTGCTCATACTTTACCTGCTGGCAATTTAGACACCTTGCGACATACTCAACTATGTCCTTCTTCATCCACCGCCACCAATAATATTGCCTCAAGTGGCGATACATCTTCGTAGCACCTAGATGAATAGAATATTGAGAACTGTGTGCCTTCTCTAGAATCCTTTCCCTCAACCCATCAGCATTAGGAACACATAGACGACCCTAGATTCACAAGACACCATCCTCGCTGATAGTAACCTCCTTGGCACCACCATGTAGTATTGTCTCTTTGAGAACCAATAAGTGCGGATCATCAAACTGACGAACCTTGATCTGCTCCAATAGTGAATATTGGGCAACGACACATGCAAGAACTCGGCTGGGCTCTGAAATATCAAACCTCACAAGTCTGTTAGCTAGGGACTAAAAGTCCAAAGCTAATGACCTCTCATCTGCTGAAATGAATGTCAAGCTACCCATACTCTTCCCTTTCTGCTCAAGGCATCTACAATAACATTCGCCTTACTGGATGGTAAAAATGGTGATATCATAGTCCTTTAGTAACTCAAGCTACATGCGCTGCCTCAAATTGAGATCCATTGGCTTGAACAAATATTGCAAGCTGTGATGATAAGTGTAAACCTCACAGGAGACCCTATAAAGATAATGCCTTCAGATCTTAAAAGGAAGAAGAATAGCGGCCAACTCCAAATCGTGTACAGGGTAATTCTTCTCATGGGGCTTCAGCTGACATGAAGCATATGCAATAACTCGCCCCTCATGCATCAGTACACAAGACAAACCAACGCATAAAGCATCACAATACTCAGTATACATCCCCGAACTGGAAGGCAACACTAGAATTAGTGCCTTAGTAAAAACTGTCTTGAGCTTCTGAAAGCTCACCTCACAATCATCAGACCAACGGAACGGAGCACCCTTATGGCTCAATCGAGTCAAAGTTTCTGCAATAAATGAGAAGCCCTCTACAAACTGGTGATACTAACCTGCTAACCCCAAGAAGCTCTTGATCTCAGTCACCGTAGTAGACGAGGCCAACTCTGAACTGACTTGATCTTCTTGGGATCCACCTAAATACCCTTTCCTGACACAACATGCCCCAACAATGCTACAGAATCTAGCCAAAACTCACACTTGGAGAACTTAGCATATAGCTTTTGTTCCTGCAAGTTCTGAAGCACCACTCCCAAATGTTGCTCGCGCTCCTCCATGCTATGCGAATAGATCAAGATGTCATCAATGAAGACAATGACAAATGAATCAATATACGGCCTGAGCACTCGGTTCATCAAATCCATAAATGCCACCGGGGCGTTAGTCGGACCGAAGGACATCACTAGAAACTCATAATGGCAATATCTAGTCTGGAAAGTAGTCTTCGGAACATCTGAATCCCGAATCTTTAACTGATGGTACCCCGATCTCAAGTCGATCTTGGAGAACACCCTGGCACCCTGAAACTGGTAAAGCAAATCATCAATATATGGCAACGGGTACTTATTCTTAATGGTAATTTTGTTCAACTAGTGGTAATCAATGCACATCCACATAGTCCCATATTTCTTCTTCACAAATAACATTGTTGCACCCCAAGGAGATACACTCAGCCTGACGAACCACTTTGCTAGTAACTCCTCAAGTTGTTCCTTCAACTCTTTCAACTTTTACAGAGCCATACGGTACGGTGGGATAGATATAGGTTGGGTTCCAGGAGCCAAATCAATGCAGAAATCGATATCACATTCTGGTGGCATGCTTGGAAGATTAGAAGGAAACACATCGGAGAACTCTCAGACTGCGTGTACTGAATCAATTGACGGATCCTCTATGGTAGTATCCCAAACATAGGCTAGGCAATCCAAATAACCCTTATCGACCATGTGTAGAGCTTTCATATAAGACTTGATCCGACTAGGTGTGCTGACAGACAAACCCTTCCCCTCCAATCTAGAAAACTCTAGCATCTCCAAGGTAACAGTCTGGGCAGGGAAATCAAGGATGGCATGATATGGAGACAACCAGCCCATGCTCAGGATGAACTCAAAGTAGGTCATATCAAGCAGCAGAAGATCTGCTCTGGTCTCATAACCACAAAATGTAAAAATGCAAGACTGATAGACCCAATCCACAACAACAGAATCGCCCACTGGAGTGGACACATAAACATGAGTACCCAAGGACTCGAGAGGAACATCCAGGAAAAATAGAGATGACACATATGAATAGGTAGACCCTAGATCAAATAATACCGAAGAATCTCTACTGCAGACAGAAAAAATACTTCTGATCACAGCATCTAAGGCCACTGCATCTGGTCTGGCCGGGAAAGCATAGAATCTAGCTGGAGCGCCACCTGGCTGGCCTCTACCTGCTTGGCCTCCACCTCAAGTAGGACCCCTACCCACCTACCATCCACCTTTGGGTGGTCGGACGGCTGGTGTGGATGCTGGTGCTGTAATCATAGGCTGAGAAACCTACTATACTGCCTTGCCCCGAAGCCTGGGGCAGAACCTCCGAACATGGTTGAGATCCCCGCACTCAAAATAACCTCTCGGTACGGTGGACCACTGACCTGAAGTCTGACCCTGATGGACTGAATACCCACTAGAGGAACCCTGAATAGCTGGTGGGCAGTAGGAACTCGCTGTCATGGCACTAAAATAGGGTCACACTGGAGCACCCCGAGGAGGCTGCGGTGCTGGATATGTGGTCCTGCTAGGCTGACCTCTCCCAAACTGACCTTTGCCCCCAGACAAAGCACCATTGAACCCTCTAGAATAACAGATCTGCTTGTCTTGCAACATCTGCTCTTGGTCCCGTTGACAGACAGCCTCGATCCTCCGAGCTCTCTCTACAACTATTCGTAAGAAGTCCCCATCTCAACCTATCGGGACATGGTGGAATGTATCCCAGAGTGCAACCCTGAAACAAACCTCTGCACTCTCTCTGCATCAGTAGGATGTATCATAAGTTCACGGCGAGATAACTCAGAGAATCTCGCCTCATAGTCAGTCACTGACATCTGACCCTGTCCGAGCTGCTCGAACTTAAATCACAACTCTTCCCTCTAAGAGGGTGGAATATACCTATCCAAGAAAAGGCGTGTAAGCTGATCCAAGTCATGGGAGTAGAACCTGATGGTCTGCCGAGAAGATAGGACTTCCACCATCTACGGGCCCTACCCTCCAGTTGGAAAGTAGTAAAATCCACCCTGTAGGACTCTAATAACTCATGTAGAGTAGTCTGTCCCTACACCGATCAATGAAGTCATGGGGATCTTCATGTCTCTCAACTCCAAAGATATGAGGGTGTAGCCTAGTCCATCTAGCCAATAGCTTATGCGGCTAGCCAGCCATAACTGGTCTAGGCTTAGGTATGGCTGTTGCCACTGGCTGGGCTCCGCCCACGGGTAGTGTGCCCGGGGTCTACTATACAGTAGTTGCATGCCTAGGAGCCTGAGTGATAGGGGTCTGTGCTCCCCCTCACTCCAGAGATGTGGTCGGGTCTGCTGGAAATAAACCAGCCTGAGTCATAGTATCCATGAACCGTATCATAAGTCCTAGTACCTCCTAGAATCTCGGTGCGGACATGAAATCTACCGGGGCTAGCTCTGCTGCAGGCACCTTGCCCTGCTCCTCAATAATGGGATCCTCTACTAGATCCACTGGTGGCATGGCTGGAGAAACTCTGTGACGTCCTCGCCCTACCATGGGCTAGATCTTTCCCTCGGCCTCTAGCAATAGGGGAGAAGCTCCTCCCTGGTCTGGATCATCCATTGTGCGCATTCTCACCATCTGTGAGAGAATAAGAAAAACATACTTTGTACCATATCAACTACAAGATAGGAGGTGAAGAAATAGTAGTTTCCTAACACCCTATAGCCTCTCGAAGATAAGTACAAACGTCTCTGCACCGATCCGCAAGACTCTATTTGGCTTTCTCATAACTCATGAGACCTAGTCATGACCCAACTTCTTCTATAGGTCGTGATGGCGCCCAACGTTACCGCTAGGCAAGCCAACAGTGAACTAACCATGTGATTGTTTCTTTTAGGAATTAGAAATAGTTGATTTTTTATTATTCAATATATAAGAAGTCAAAAATTTAATAAAGTGAGAAATAAACACTTTTTTAGCAAATGTCACGATTAGGAATTCCCACCTTGGGGACTGTGATGGTGCCTAACATTTCACTTCCTAGGCAAGACAACGTTAGAGGATATTTAAGCCAATTTTAATCAATTCAAATAAGTAAAACCAATTAAGCCGGAATGAAACTAAAATGGAGTACGAAATGACATAAAACCAATAATACCTAAGTACAAACCATATCTGGAGTCACAAGTTCACGAGCTCCTAGTGTCTCTACAAATAGGGTTGAAATAAATACAACTGTCTTGAATAAAAAGAACAGTAAATAGGGAATGAAGAAGGGGACTTCAAGGTCTCCGGATGCCAACAAATCTACCTGGGGTATCCAAATGCAAATCCGAGCTAATATGTGTCACCGACGGCTGGGACCAGTACCAAAATCTGCACAAGAAATGCAGAGTGTAGTATGAGTACAATCGACCCAATGTAATCCGTAAGTGTCGAGCCTAACCTCGACGAGGTAGTGACGAGGCTATGATAGGACACCCACGTAAATAAACCTATACAGACAAAAGCATACGTGCAACATAACAACAAATAAGGAATTAACAAGTACTATTGGGAGAGGACATGCGAAAGGGGTACAAGACACGGTAACTACAGTAGGGCATGATAATAGGAACAGTAAGTAAACATTCAACCAACAAGATGAATAAAACATAATGAATAAAACTGCACGGCATCACCCTTGTGCTTTTACTCTCAGCCTCACAATGAAATGATAAATACGGCATGGCATCACCCTTCGTGCTTTTACTCTCAATTTCATCATGAAACAATAGATACGACATGGCATCACGACACGGCATCACCCTTCATGCATTAACTCTAAAGTATGGCACGGCATCACCCTTCGTGCATCAATACTCAATTATGACACAACATCACCCTTCGTGCATTAACTCTCATATATGACACGGCATTACCCTTCGTGCATTAACACTCACATATGACATGGAATCACCCTTCGTGCATTAACACTCTCCCTTACCATGTAACAATGAACATATAACAAAAGGGAGATAGAATAAGCAATAACAGACCTTACGTCAACGATGGTTCCACAATACCAACCTCAATTATCACAGATGGCTCATAAATGTGAAAAGATCAATTAATTTAGTAATTAACTAGTCTAATCATGGATATCATGATCAAGGAAAGAAATAAATTACAAAAAACTAGTCTCACCCACATGCTTTGACCCAACAATTACGCATAAGTACTCATCACCTCACATATATTTTGTACCCAACATTTAAATATGTAGCAAATAGAAAAACAAGTCCTAATCCCTCAAGTCAAAGTTAACCATGACACTTAACTCGCTCCCAAAGGTCAACTATAAGATCAACCACGGCTTTGCCTTTTAAAAAAGCATTCGAACCAACCAATTCTAGCAAATTAACAACCAAACGATTCAAAATAAGACTTAGGAACTACCCACAAATGAGAAAGGTTCAATTTAGGTCATTATTAAAATAGTCAACAAAAGTAAACTCCGGGCCCGCTTGGTCCAAACCCGAAATTCGTACCAAAACCCGATTATCCATTCACCCCTGAGCCCGGTAATGTTATTTGTTTTGATACCGACCTCAATTTTTTTTAGGTTTAAATTCCAATTTTACAAAAATCCCTAATTCTTCCCAAACCCCCAATTTCCACCATGAAAATCCTAGATTTTAGGTTTGAATCTTATGAAATGTAATGGAAAATTGAAAGAAAATAGGTTAGAATCACTTACCAATGAATTGGGGAAGAAGGGCTCCTGGGAAAATCCCCTCTAGGGTTCTCTAGGTTTGAAATTTCGAAAGAATGAGAGAAATCCCATCTAACTCAACTTTTACACAGTTGCAGATGTCGTAATTACGATAACATATTCATAATTGCGAGAAAGAGGTCGCAATTGCGAACTCCTCTAAGAATCCCAATAATCGCATTTGCGATAAAATGGTGGCAAATGCGAACCCTGATGCCCTCGCAAATGCGGACCTTTCTTCGCAAATGCGAAGATCATCACAAAATGTGCTAAGTGGCAAATACGGCTCTGCCTTCGCAAAAGCGGAAATGGCAAGTTCGCAATTGCAAACTTTTACCTAGCAAATGCGATAACCCCCAGCCATGCCCAGGCTCGTAAATGCGATAATGCGAGGCTTGCAAATGCGAGCCAAATCTTGCAAATGCAGGATCTGCAGCAGACACCAGAAACATCTATGAATTCTAAGCCCAATTCACTTTGTATCCTATCCGAAACACACCCGAGCCCTCGGGGCTCCAAACTAAATATGCACACAAGTCTAAAAACATCTTACGAATTTGCTCGCGTGATCAAATCGCCAAAATTAACACCTATAACTATGAATCAGACACCGAATCAAATGAAATTTTTGATAAACTTAAGAACTTCTATTTTAATCACCAAATGTCTGAATCACGTCAAACCAACTCTGTTTCTCACCATCTTTAACAGACAAGTCATTAATATAGTAATGAACCTATACCGAGTTCCGAAACCAAAATACGGACCCTGTATAAACAAAGTCAACTGTTGGTCAAACCTTTAGATTCATTAAGCCTTTAAACTTTAAATTTTGACAAAAACGATAACTCGAGCAAGGGACTTCTGAATTCGATTCCTAGCATACGCCCAAGTCCCAAATCACGATACAGACCCACAGGGACAGTAAAAAATGCAGGTTCGGGTTCTTTTACTCAAAACGTTGATCGAAGTTAACTCATATAGATTTTAAGGCAAGATTTCATATTTTATCAATTATCAACGTAAAAGCCTTCCGAAAAAACACCTGAACTACGCACGCAAATCAAGAAACTCCTAAAGAAGCTATTGAAGCATTCCAAACACAAAATTACGGTTTAAAACTCTCGATGACCTATCGGGTCATCACATTATCCACCTCTAAAACTATCGCTCGTCCTCGAACGGACATAAAAAATTACCTGGACTGGTGAATAAGTGTGGATATCTACTCTGCATGCCCAAACCGAACTCCCAAGTAGCTGCCTCGACAGGTTGTCCTCTCCACTGCACTCAAACTGAAGGTTAACTCTTAAATCTCAACTATCGAACCTGCCGGGCTACAATAGCCACTGGCTCCTCCTCATAAGTCAAATCCTTGTCCAATTGGTCTGAGCTGAAATCTAACACATGGGATGAATCTTCGTGATACTTCTGAAGCATAGACACATGGAACACTAGATGGACTGCTAATAAACTAGGTGGAAATGTGAGCCTATAAGCCACCTCACCCACTCTCTCCAGAATCTCAAAGGGTCAAATGTATCTAGGCCTCAACTTGCCCTTCTTTCCGAACCTCATCACGCCCTTTATGGGTGAAACCCGAAGCAATACTCTCTCTCCAACCATGAATGCAACATCACGAACTCGATGGTCGGCATTAGTCTTCTGCCTAGACTGAGCTATGTGAAGTCGGTCCTGAATAATCTTGACCTTATGCAAGGGATCCTGTACCAAATCTGTACCCAATAACTGGCGAACGGCACCGCCTCCCGTATAATGCCTCATAGGGGGGCCATATGAATGCTCGACCGGTAGTTGTTGTTGCAGGCAAACACCGCAAGTGGCAAGAAACTGATTCCACGAACCCTCTAAATCTATAACACAAGTGTGGAGCATATCCTCAAATATTTGAATAGTGCGCTCGAACTGGCCATCCGTCTGAGGATGAAATGTTGTGATCAACTCAACTTGTGTGCCCAACTCACACTGTACTACTCTCTAAAATTGCAAGGTGAACTGCATACCTCAATCAGAAATGATGGAAACGGGCACACTGTGAAGATGAAAGATCTCGCAGATGTAGATCTCAGCCAACCGCTCTGAAGAATAGGTAACTGCCACATGTATGAAATGGGCTGACTTGGTCAGCCTGTCCATAGTGACCTATACTGCATCAAACTTCCTCTGAGTCCGTGGGAGTCCAACAACAAAATCCATAGTGATATGCTCTCACTTCCACTCAGGAATCTCTAACTTCTGAAGCAACCCACCAGGTCTCTGATGCTCACACTTTACTTGCCAACAATTTAGACACCGAGCTACATAAGAAAATATGTTCATCTTCATCCTTCTCCACCAATAATGTTGCCGCGAGTCCTGATACATCTTGGCGGCACCCGAATGAATAGAATATTGGGGACAGTGGGTCTCCTCAAGAATCGACTCACGAAGCCCATCTACATTAGGCACACAAATACGACCTTGCATCCTTAAATATCCATCATCTTCAACGGTAACCTGCTTAGAACCACCGTGTCGCATTGTGTCCCTAAGGAGAAGCAAATGAGGGTCATCATACCGTTGTTTCCTGATGCGGTCAAACAAGGAAGACCGAGCGACTGTATAGGATAGAACACGACTGGGCTCTGAGATATCCAACCTCATGAAATGATTGGCCAAAGCATGAACATATGATGCAAGCGGTCTCTCAGCGACTGTAATGTATGCAAGGATGCCTATGCTCGCTGCCTTTCTATTCAAGGCATCGGCCACCACATTGGCCTACCCGGGATGATACAAGATGGTGATATCATAGTCTTTCAATAGCTCCAACCACCTCTTCTGCCTCAAATTGAGATCCTTCTGTTTGAACAAATATTGTAGACTCCGATGATCTATGAAAACCTCGCATGACACTTCATAAAGATAATGCCTCCAGATCTTCAGCGCATAAACAATGGATGCCAACTCCAGGTCATGAACAGGATAATTCTTCTTGTGAACCTTCAATTGATGTGATGCACATGCCATCACCCTGCCATCCTGCATCAAAACTGCATCTAGGCCAACACGAGAGGCATCACAATACATTATACAAGATCCTGGACCTAGTCAAAGCAGTCTTGAGCTTTTGAAAGCTCACCTCACACTCATCTGACCAACTGAATGGGGCACCCTTCTGGGTCAATCTCGTCAATGGGTCTGCTATAGAGAAAAAAACCCTCCATAAAACGACAGTAGTAACCCGCCAAACCCAAGAAACTTTGTATCTCTGTAGATGAAGTGGGTCTAGGTCAGTTTTAAACTGCCTCAATCTTCTTAAGATCCACCTAAATGCCCTCTGTCGATACGACATGTCCTAAGAAAGTGACTGAGTCCAACCAAAACTCGCACTTTGAAAATATGGCATATAACTGGATATCTCTCAGAGTCGTAAGTACGAACCGAAAATGCTGCTCGTGCTCCTCTCGACTGTGAGACTAGATCTGTCATGCCCCAAACCTAGGGAGGCATGGCTGGCACTCGGTGCCGCACTGGCCCGAGCGAACCAGTCTTCAACTCTCTTTTTTTCTTTGTAACTAACGTGAACCAACATGGCCACAACTAGTAATGTATAACTATAAGTGGGCAACACTGTACCATTTTTCTTAAAACATGAATACATATGGGTCGTCAAGGCCTTTGACATACTGTACAAAATGAACCTCTGTCTACAAAGCCTCTAAGATTATTTAACATCAAATGGGATAGGGTACTGGCCTACCCATAAATGTCACGACCCAATTTCCCTTTGTTGGGTATCGTGATGACCTAGTCTTAGGGACTAGGTAAGCCTAGCAGTTACTGAATAACAACAATATAAAAAGGAAACTAACAGTCTTGATATAGAATCTCAACAGAATGACAAACTTTCCCAAAACCGGTAATACAAGTCATAAGCTCTACGAATCTTCTACAACTTCTAAGTACAGCTGTTTGGAAATAAATACAACAGTGTATGAATAATAAATATGAAGAAGGTGACTCTGACGCCTGCGAACGCAGCAGCAGGTTACCTTGAGCCTCCTCGGCAATCATCCACACAGCTAACACAATATATACCTGGATCTGCACACAAAAATGTGCAGAAGTGTAGTATGAGCATACCACAGCGGTGCCCAGTAAGTATCAAGACTAACCTCGGTGGAGTAGTGACGAGGACTTGTCAAAACACCACTGGTCTACAAGATAAATAACATAACTGTAGAAATGATCGAACGTTACATCTATCTAAGACTTCACGGAATAATTTACAACAATGACATTATAATGCGGAAGGAAATTACAGAAATCAATCATGAAACAGCACAAAAGTACACCGAAAGATGGACAGCAAAACAAGCCAAATCGAAAGGAAACAGAATACAATAGAGAACACCAATAACTCAACTCCACGTCGGTTTGTTCACATCGGGACTTAGCCATTAAAATCCATAGCTGGTAGAAATCTTTAAACAGCAGATCATATGAAAAACATTTGCAAATAAAATGATTTTAGTATGGAAGAGTTTCCTTTGCAAACATACTTTCTCCAAAAGTAGATATAAGTATATTTAATAGAGAAAATTACGTAAAACATAGTTTCTTTCAAAATACGAAACTTCCCAAAGATGCTTTCCCAATAAATGACTTCCAAATATCATTTTAGGCAAGGCTAGTGCTTTTCAAATATACCTTCGATGTAAAAGTTATTCAAATATAATCATTTCAAAATCATTGCTTTTTCATTAAAATTTTTCAATAAAATCCATTGATCAAAATCTCCTCAAGATTTATCTACTGGAACTCAGTCCGTAACTCAGAAATTGTCATGCAGCACAGGAGATATATCAAATCTTGTCAATAAATGCAGTAAGAGATTAGTAAGAATATCCAAATTTAAAACAATGGAATAAATGCAAAGATAAGTGCACGGCATCACCCTTCGTGATTTTACTCTCATCCTCACCAAAACAAGTGCACGGCATCACCCTTCGTGATTTTACTCTCATCCTCACCAAAACAAGTGCACGGCATCACCCTTCGTGCTTTACTCTCATCCTTACCAAAACAAGTGCACGGCATCACCCTCATCCTCACCAAAACAAGTGCACGGCATCACCCTTCGTGCTTTACTCTCATCCTTACCAAAACAAGTGCACGGCATCACCCTCATCCTCACCAAAACAAGTGCACGGCATCACCCTTCGTGATTTTACTCTCGTCCTCACAATAAATAAATAAATAAAAACGGCATGGAATTATCCTTCGTGCTTAAATAAAATAAACATGGCACGGCTTTATCCTTCGTGCTTAAATAAAATAAACATGGCATGGCATTATCTTTCGTGCTTAAATAAAATAAACATGGCACGGCATCACCCTTCGTGCTTTACACTCTTCCTCAAAATGCAACAAATAAACACACGGCATCACTCTTCGTGTATTTATTTGTTGCATTGTGAGGAAAACGTATAAGGACTATTCTGAATAAGAAAGTCTCAATCTTTACAATATTATAAAAATCGACCCAAAAGTCGACCCCCGGGCTCGCACCTCGAAACCCGACAAATTTTACAAATTTCGATTACCCATTCTTATACGAGTTCACCCATACTAAATTTATCCAATTCCAATAACATTTGGTCATTAAAATCATGAATTTTCATTTTTGAAGTTGTTTTAGTTGATTTTGAGCCTTCCGGAGGCCTTCCCGCCCGAGAAGTCTATTTTTGAGTACCGGATTGTCGTCGTTGAGGTAAGTATCTTGCCTAACCTTGTGTGGGAGAACTACCCCTTAGGATTGAGTCTTCCTTGTTGATTGTAGTCTGAGTATGCGAGGTGACAAGTGTGTACTCGGACTTATTTGCAATTAGATTGGCCTTTTAGGATTCGTAGAGCTTATGACTTGTATTACCAGTTTTGGGAAAGTTTGTACATTCTGTTGAGATTTTATATCAAGACTGTTAGTTTTCCTTCTTTTTTTATTGTTGTTATTCAGTAACTGCTAGGCTTGCCTAGTCCCTAAGACTAGGTGTCATCACGATACCGAACGGAGGGAAATTGGGTCGTGACAATAAGTCTGTAGCAAAACCCTGACACGATGACTCATAGACTCGGCTGCCCTCCGAATGAGGTGGAGTCTTACCGATCCTTTGTTGAATGCCAATCACATCTACTATGAGGGCTCGTTAAATTGATTATCTATACCTGCAGGAATTAATGCAACGTCCCCAACAAAAGGACGTTAGTAAGAATAATGTACTGAGTATGTAAGGCGGAACTGAAACATAACAGTATTCAACATTAATTAAAGACATATAAGAGTCAACCTGAATCTCTGAAGTGCCACCGTATATGCGTACTTATTTTATATATATATATATATATATATATATATACAGTGCTTCTCTTTGAGATTGTTTCTATTATCCATATCGTATGATGCATGACTGCCCAATTGATCAGTGGTAACTTCCCGATCGGCCGTAGCTCGGTGGTAAATGCATGACTGCCCGACCGGCCATAACTCGGTGGTAAATATGTAACTGCCCAACCGGGCGTAGCTCGGTGGTAAATAAATGACTACACGATCGGATTGTAGCTCGGTGGTAAATGAATATGCATGTCTGCCCAACTGGCGGTAAATAATGATACATAACTGCGCAACCGGTAGTAACTGCTCGACCGGCCGTAGCACGATGGTAAATGCATGAAGATGCATGTATCACTATATTATAAACATTAAAATCTTTATCATATACCTAAATAGAGACTTAGGAACATAATTAGACGTTCTTGCATATCAATTTACAGGAATGAATAACATAGACATCCTTAACTGCTAAGAGTAGAATCACTTATGGAATATCATTACGTTTACGTATCGTTTCTTGGATCATGCCAAAAGAAAAAAGGTTTAGCCTTAACATACCTAAGCCGATTCTCTTGAGAAAGATTGCACCATACTCCCTCCAGAAAAATTGGACAGAGCCAAATAAGCAAAAATAAATAAATAAAGGAACAAGGGAGCATCTATAGCACTGATATCGTATCTGTTAGTCAATATTTAGAATTCTTTTTCCTTTTTTGATGAAGGCATATTTAAAATTGGATCCTTTGCCAAATATCATGTTGATGAAGGCATAACCAACGCTACATTTGTTATTGAAATCAATAGGCAAGTAGAGGAAATCATATGTATTCTTATGAGTCTCATCAACATTTGCTATGAGTAGCATCTTTTACGTATTAAAGTACTATCTTTTCCAAGACTCATTTTATTCATGCCACCTATTTAACTAGATTTATGAGTCATTTAGTTAATCATATATGGCTGCCACGTTTGGGGGGGGGGAGGCTCAAGACTTGTCCAAAATTTTATAATTAATTAACTAATCTTCCACAAAAATTATTAATTAACCAATTATCCACATAATTAAGAATTATCTAAAATTACTTAAAATACTACCCACTTTTAACACACTTTATATATACCCTACTATCATGGTCATGTGGTACCATATAAAATTAATACATACACTATTGTTTATTAAAACATCCATGTAAAAATACATATATTTTCTCAACTTCTAATTTTTCTAATCTCATATAAAGAGTAAAAAAATTTGTATGCTTAATTCTTAAAATGGTAAAAATATAACATTCTTTTCTTGTGAGAAAATAATTTCATCTTTACAATAAATAAAATTTCATAAACTTTCTCATATTATGCGTATAATTGGAAGTAGTAATATTAATAACTATATAAAATCATTTTTTTCAAACTGTTTTACAAAAATATTCCATTCAAAATACTATATCAATATATATATATATATATATATATATATATATATATATAACTGTCAAGGTTGTTAAACTTACGGGGTCTTACAATGACATAGTCACAAATCCTTTATAACCTCATGAATAGTCTTAATCCCTTCAAGATCATATGGATTACTACGACTTATCCTAATATTAAAGTACGGGATGTAACAAGATCAAGATATCATCAATAAACACAATCACGAAAGAATCCAGATAAGGCTTCAACCCCCGGTTCATCAAATCCATAAATGTTGCTAGGGTATTTGTCAACCCAAGTGACATCACTAGAAACTCATAATGCCCGTACCGAGTCCGAAAAGCTATTTTAGGGACATCGGATGCCCTAATCCTCAACTGATGGTAGCCAGACCTCAAATAAATCTTCGAAAACACCTTTGCACCCTGAAGCTGATCAAATAAGTCATCAATTCTCAGTAATGGATATTTGTTCTTGATGGTGACTTTGTTCGACTGCCGATAGTCTATGAACCTCCTCATCAATCCATATTTCTTCTTCACGAACAACACAGGCGAACCCCAGGGCGAGTACTAGATTTAATGAAGCCCTTATCAAGCAAGTCTTGCAACTGCGCCTTCAATTCTTTCAACTCTGGCGGGATCATACGGTATGGCGGAATAGGAATAGGTTGAGTGCGCGGAGCCAAATCAATGTAGAAGTCAATATCTCTATTGGTAAATCTACAGGAAACACCTCTGGAAACTTACAAACAACTGGCACTGAATCAATGGAAGGAATCTCTGCACTAGAATCGCGGACATAAGACAAGTAAGCTAGACACACCTCCTCGACCATATGCCGAGCCTTCACATAAAAGATAACCCTACAGGTAAAATGCCAAGGAGTACCCTTTCACTCTAATAGAGGCAACCTCGGCAAGGCTAAGGTCACCATCTTGGTGTGACAATCCAATATAGCATGATAAGGTGACAGCCAACCCATGCCCAAGATGGCATCAAAATCAACCATATCAAGAAGTAGGAGATATATTCTAGTCTCAAGACTCCAAATGGTAACCACACACGAACGATAGACACGATCTACAACAATAAAATCTCCCACATGTGTGGACACAGACACAGGAGCACTCAAAGAATCACGAGGCACAAGCAGATAGGAAGCAAAATAGGATGACACGTAGGAATAAGTAGAGCCCGGATCAAATATAGCTGAAGCATCCCTATGCCAAACTGAAACAATACCTGTGATAACAGCGTCACATGACTGAGCCTCAGGCCTGGCTAGGAAAGCATAACATCGGGGCTGGTCCCCACCACTATGAACCACGTCTCTGGGACGACCTCTAACTAGCTGGCCTACACCTCTAATGGCCTGACCTCCACCTCTAATAGTATGACTTCCACCTCTAGTTGCCTTACCCCTACCTCTAGCTGGCTGAGCAGGTGGTGAAGCAACTGGTGTCGGAACCATGGCACGAGAACCCTGTTGTTGTGAGCTGCCTGATGCCCGTAGGCAAAATCTAGCAATGTGCCTCGAATCGCCACAAGTATAACAGTACCTCGGCTGCTGTGGCTGATGACCCTGAAACTAACCCTTTCGACCTGAGTAACCACCCAAAAAACTATAGAGCGGAGGTGCACTAATAGGAGCTGGTGGTGCATTGTAGGCTAGCTGATTGAGAAGAGACATATGAGGGCCACAACTACCTGAAGCACCGGGAGATGCCTAGAGCGCTGAATGATACATCCTGGGAGGATGGCCTCTACCAAAAGTACCCCTGCCTCTAGACAAGGCACCACTGAAAGAACCGGAATGGCGAGGCCTCTTATAAGACCCTTTCCCTCTCTCTTGTGCAAGAACGACATCGATCTGCCCAGCGACATTGGCAGCCGCCTGAAAAGATATCTCACCCACAGTCTCCTTGGCCATATGAAGCCTGATAGGGTGAGCGAGTCCATCAATAAACCTCCTCACCCTCTCTCTCAGTAGGAAGCAAAATAAGAGAATGACGGGCTAGATCCACAAAACAGGCCTCATACTGAGTAACAATCATACTGCCATGTTGGAGATGCTCGAACTGCATGCGGTAATCCTCTCTCAATGTGATAGGGAGGAAATTCTCTAGGAAGATCTAAGAGAACTGGTCCCAAATAATAGCAGGCGACCCAACTGTTCTGGTCAACATATAATATCTCCACCACCTCTTGGCGGAACCCATCATCTGAAACACAGCAAAATCGACCCCATTAGTCTCAACTATCCCCATGTTCCGCAGCACCTCATGGCAATGATCAAGAT
Source organism: Nicotiana paniculata (assembly GCA_005239505.1). Classification (NCBI taxonomy): domain Eukaryota; kingdom Viridiplantae; phylum Streptophyta; class Magnoliopsida; order Solanales; family Solanaceae; genus Nicotiana; species Nicotiana paniculata. Next base: position 42,080 of record ML335317.1, on the reverse strand, counting down.
AATTATGTAGGTCCTCAGAAGGTGCACCACTGAAGTGAAATGGGAGGAGCTTGTTGAACTTGTCCAATCTCAATAATCCCTCAGATGACATGGTGGGCCTATCACCGGCCTGTGTCGCAATAACCGGGTGAAGTACCCCAACTAGTGGGGCTACTGGTGTTTGATACTGGGGAGCCATCTTCTCTAGAATGTGAGTAACGGGAGTTTGTTCTCCTCCCCCAGCCTGAGAAATGGCCGGTTCCATAGGAAATGTACCGGCCTAGGCCACTCTCCATAAGGCCCACCAAACAGACTAGAGTGTCCTGAAGCACTGGGGTGGCGATGAAACCCTCCGAGACCTGAGCTGGTCCAACAAGTACCGTCTAAGATGGAACCTCCTCATCAAAATCCATCTGAGGCTCAATTGTTGGTGCTGCTGGTCGAGCTCTAAGATGAGCTCTGCCTCGGCCTCGACCTCTGGCGCGACCTCGGCCTCGACCTTTGCCCCTCGTAGGAGCTGCCACTGGTGCTCCGGCTGCTGTCCAGCTAAAGATGTAACACATGTTCTTGTCATCTGCGGGAGGAAAAGAATAGAAGAACTCAATTAACAATGATAGAATAAAATCGCACGACGGAGAAAAATAGAAGTGAAATTTGTTCCTAAACTTTATAGCCTCTAGAAGATAAGTACAAACGTCTACATATAGATCCTCCAGACTCTACTAAGCCTGCTCGTGACTTGTGAACTAACCATGTGATTGTTTCTTTTAGGAATTAGAAATAATTGATTTTTAATTATTCAATAAACAAGAAGTGAAAAATTTAATAAAGTGATAAATAAACAATTTTTTTGAGCAAATGTCACGACCCGGAATTCCCACCTTCGGGATCGTGATGGCACCTAACATTTCCCTTGCTAGGCAAGCCGACGTTAGAGGATCTTCAAGCCAATTTTAATCATTCATATAAGTAAGACCAATTAAGCCAAAATAAAACTAAAATGGAGTAAGAAATGACATAAAACCAATAATATCTACGTACAACCCGAATTTGGAGTCATAAGTTCACGAGTTGTATTTGAAATAAATACAGTTGTCTTGAATGAAAAGAACAGTAAATAGGTAATGAGGAAGAGGACTTCAAGGTCTGCGGACGCCAGCAGATCTACCTGGAGTATCCAAATGCCAATTCGATCTAATACGCCTCACGGACAGCTGGAACAAGCACCAAAATTTGCACAAGAAGTGCAGAGTGTAGTATGAGTACAATAGACCTAATGTACTCCATAAGTGTCGAGCCTAACCTCGACGAGGTAGTGACGAGACTATGACAGGAAACCCACGTAAATAAACCTGTACAGACTGAAATATACATGCAGCATAATAACAAATAAGGAATTAAGAAGTACTAGTTGAAGGGGACATGCGAAAAGGGTACAAGACACAGTAACTACAGCAGGGAATGATAATAAGAACTGTTTACCTTGAAAATGGTAATTACAATTATATTTGATTTTGTGGTTCTAAAAATACGTGATCTATTTTAATACTGATTGATTAGGCAACAGATGCTGAGTATGAAGTGAGAAGAGCGAAATAAGAGCGAAAGGAACGAAATTATGCAAACCGGGTAACGGGGAGACCATCCTCGATGGTGGTCGGAAAGGCCTCAGGGTCGAGCTTTAGAAGCTTGACTAGGGGCTATCTATAACAGTATAACAATATTGAATGCCTTAAGGATTGTTATTTATGATCAATAATGAGCAATAAATGAAGAATAATTCAAGAACACAATAAATGAGAAGCAATAAATTGATGAAGCAATTATAGAGAATTTTTTAGCTAAGGAGCAGAGGATGTCCTTGTTCTTGTATTGAATATTATATATGTTACAAAGTGACAAGGGTCCCCTTTATATACGAGGGGGAATCCCCAACATAGTACATGCATAATTAATGTAAATAGATATGACTGGTACAGCCATTTAATGCCACGGTACGGGCTTGTACTATTTTGTGTATCTTGTCAGCTTTAACCACGTGCCACTTGGGAATTTCCCGCTTTCCATGTTGGACTTTGATATATACTGCCTCGAGGTCGAGGACCTTCGATATGTATTGTCTCGAGGTCGAGGACCTTCGGTATGCCCCTAGATACCAAAACTCGGGCCATCAAGCCTTCATTCTTATCGAAATGGCCGTGAAATCAGGCTCTTCGATTTTAGCCGTATACAAGAACGGTCAATAAACCTTCAACCAACAATATGAACAAACATAATGAATAAAACTACACAACATCACCCTTCGTGCCTTTACTCTCAGCCTCACCATGAAATGATAAATACGGCACGGCATCACCCTTCGTGATTTTACTCTCAACTTCATCATGAAACAATAGATACGGCACGACATCACCCTTCGTGCATTAACTCTCAACTATAGCACGACATCACCCTTCGTGCATTAACACTCAATTATGACACGGCATCACCTTGCGTGCATTAACTCTCACATATGAAACGACATCACCCTTCGTGCATTAACACTCACATATGACACGGCATTACCCTTCGTGCATTAACACTCTCCCTTATCATGTAACAATGAACATATAACAAAAGTGAGATAGAATAAGCAAGAATAGACCTTATGTCAACAATGGTTCCACAATACCAACCTCAATTATCATAGATGGCTCATAAATGCAGAAAGAACAATTAATTTAGTAATTAACTAGTCTAAGCATGGATATCATGATCAAGGAAAGAAATAAATTACAAACAACAAGTCTCACCCCCATGCTTTGACCTAACAACAACGCATAAGTACTCGTCACCTCACATATAGGTTGTACCTAACATTTAAATATATAGAAAATAGACAAACAAGTCCTAATCCCTCAAGTTAAAGTTAATCACAATACTTACCTCTCTCCCAAAGGTCAACTCAAATCTCAACCATGGCTTTGTTTTTCAAACAAACCTCTGAACCAACCAAATCTAGCAAATTAACAACCAATGATTCAAGATAAGCCTTAGGAACTAACCACGAATAAAGGTTCAATTTAGTTCATTATTGGAAAAAAAAAAGAGTCAACTCCCCAGCTCGCTTAGTCCAAACCCAAAATTCAGACCAAAACTCGATTACCCATTCATACTCGAGCCCAGTTATGTTATTTGTTTTGAAATCCGACCTCTATTTGAGGTCTAAATTACAATTTTACAAAAATACCTAATTCTTCCCAAACTCCTAATTTCCACCATGAAAATCCTAGAGTTTAGGTTGAAATATTATGAAATGTAATGGAAAATTGAAAGAAAATAGGTTAGAATCACTTACCAATGAATTGGGGAAGAAGGGCTCTTGGGAAAATTGCCTCTAGGATTCTCTAGGTTTGAAATTTTGAAAGAATGAGAGAAATCCCGTCTAACTCAACTTTTACACAATTGCAGATGTTGAAATTGCGATAACATGTTTGCAATTGCAAACACCGCAATTGCGAGAAAGAGGTCGCAGTTGTGAACTCCTCTCAGAATCCCAGAACTATGAATCAGATACCAAATCAAATGAAATTTTCAATAAACTTAAGAACTTCTATTGTAATCACCGGTACGTCCGAATCACGTCAAACCAACTCTATTTCTCACCAAATTTGACAGACTAGTCATAAATATTGTAATGAACCTATACTGAGTTCTGGAACCAAAATATGGACCTGGTATCAAAAAATTCAAATATTGGTCAAACCTTTAGATTCATTAAGCCTTTAAACTTCAAAATTTTGACAAAAGCGATAACTCGAGTTAGGGACTTCCGAATTAGATTCCTGGCATACGCCCAAATCCCAAATCACGATATGGACACACCGAAATCGTCAAAATACGGATCCGAGTCCATTTGTTCAAAATGTTATCGAAGTCAACTCAAATGAATTTTTAAGGCAAGATTTCATATTTTATCAATTTTTTAACATAAAAGCCTTTCAAAAAAATATCCGGACTGCGCATGCAAAACAAGGAAGGCCTAAAGAAGCTATTGGAGGCTTCGAAACACAGAATTAGGGTTTAAAAATAGTACATGACCTATCGGGTCATCACAATAAATGAGGTGAAGTAAATAATCAAAATCATCAAGTGTCAACTAGCATAATTTTCAAGACCTGGTGTTACAAGTGTATGAGCTACTAGTAGAATATACAAAAATACTAATGAAATGAAATAGACAGGAAGTAAATACAAAAGAAAGACTTCGGGTGCTGCATAACGGGCTCGGAAGGCATCTCACCACAAAGTCTCGTAGTATCAGGAGTGCGCGCTGGGATGATAACTAGATGCGCCTACCTCAGATCATGCACGATTAGTGCAGACGTATAATATGAGTACATAAACAACATGTACCCAGTAAGTATCTAGTCTAACCTCGAAGAAGTAGTGACGAGGGGTCGACTTCGACACTTACTATGGGTTAACAATAAAATACCGAAATTCTAATTAAGCATGAGCTATATAAATGAAACGGAAAACTCAATAACAAGAAATAAGTAAACAATTCTTTCACTGGTAGTAAATTCCTAATCAATTTCCATCATTTAACAATTTAATCTCTCAATCCAATGAAATGATATCAAGTATAATTGGGCTCCAAGTATTGTGTTACACCCCATATTTTCGTACGTAAGAGTACGTCATAAGTCAATTGATGTAAGCTCAGAAATAAAATCATCTTTGAAAAGTTTATAAAGTAAGTTAATCATGTTACCGTGGAAGTTAAAATATTTAAGATCATTAATAACAAGTACCAATATAGTTGGAAGGCTTAGAAGCTAAACGGATTGAAGAAGATATGTTTTGTCGAAAGTCGATAAGTTTGGTGTTACACCCTGTGCGTCCTAAGGTGATGTATAATGCATATGAGACTTGTTAATCATGATTTGAATGATTTTAAAGTCATAATATGACTATATATGATGTTTGGATATAAATATATAAAGTTTGGGAAAAATTGGATTTAACGTACGGAAAAATCGAGTTAAGATTTACTTTGTAACGAGCCGTTTTGAGAAATTAAATTCATAAGCTTTATGATGTCATTTTGGGACATATCTCATACAAAAGTTAAGGTCTTAGAACCTGGTTTTCAATGGTCCAAATCATTTATTCATACGACAACAGGGTAGAGAAATTTGGATTTTTAAAGTAGGGTCGCCAAGTCACATTGCCGCACTTCGGCGAAACTTGCGAATTTATAGGCTAAGTTGTGATGCAGTTTTCTCCCAATCTACTGAGCGTTACATGGATATCTTTATATTGATATAAATACATATGTGTCTAGTTTATAATACTAGAAACCGTTTTCCAATACGATATCAGAGTAGATATATACAAGTGTCCGAAGTGGCACTGCTCAAGCTGCCAAGCAGGCAGCTTACCCACCTGCTTGGAGAATTGAGGCGGTGGTCTTATCCCCTTATATCTCGTAAACCATACAGATTTTACACACAAAAAAACTACTCTCAAGATATCTAAAATCATCCCTAACATATCTCAAGGCCACAAGCTTGCCGCTCAATATGATTGTTAAGATTCTCTTGTAGTCTTTAACACCTTTGATGATGATTTGAGTTGTTGTTTCCTTGAGTTTGGTTCTTGTGACTTTGAGATATGTTAGTGATGATTGGGGTTCTTGTGACCTTGAGATATTTTAGTTTTATCTGAGTTCTTACTGTTTTAAAAACAGATAAAACTCGAAACCCCATCTCAGTAAAAACGAGCTTGCCGCTCAATATGATTGTTAAGATAATCGGAGAAATCATATTGGATTATATTATTGTTGTTGATATTGTTGGTTATAGTTGTTGTTGTTGTGTTTTTGATTAAACTTAGTGGTCTTTGTGATGTATTAAAAATAGGGGAGTTGCTGCCCGATTTTTCTTAAGTCATTCGACTAGCCAAATACGATGGTACGACATTATATGTTAACGGCAATATCATTTCACTTGTTATAGATGCAAGAAGTTGTGTTGAGTTTGGTTGAGTAATAAGGAAGAGATCATACAGGTATGTTAAGTCTATCCCTTCTTTCCTTTTGGTATGATCTATACGACACAAATGAAACTAGCAAATGCACAACTTCCATAAATGACTCTACTCATAGAAGTATTAGAGGTGCCTATGTTCTTGAATTCCGATGCATATTATTATTAAATCTGTTGTTCATGGGTCTCAGAAAAATACGTAAGTTGAAAAGGTTCACTTCATGATATTACTCAAAGGCATAATGGTCTTATGACATTTCAAGAGAGTTTAATGACGTACTTCCCATGCATTGCATTCATTTATACATTTACATTGACCCATGACCAGATGGCGTTATATATGCATATATATGTATATGGGATATAGGAAAAAGTTACAGCGTTATATACGCACCACCACCTGATCAGCTGGTATACGTTGATGATTTTGCCCACAGTGGCCGAGATGATATGATGGGATGCCCTCAGAGCCTTGATGACGTTGTGAAACATGCACCTATGCACGACATGATATTCATACGCATATGCATGACACTATAAGTATTTCATGATGTACAGAGTTATCCATACTTACAGATTGAGTCATTTACTCCATGTTTCTTCCACGTCTTTTATATACTTATTTATGTTCCTCACATACTCGGTGCATTATTTTTACTGATGTTCCTTTTGCCTGGGGACGCTTCATTTCATGCCTGCAGGTTCCGATAGACAGGATAAGAGTCCTCCAAGTAGGCTATCAGCTCAGCAGAAGGTGTTGGTGTGCTCCATTTGCTCCGGAGTTGCTTATTTGGTCATTATGATTAGGACATGTATTGATTAGTATTGTTGGGGCTTGTCTCGACCTTTATGACATTTATGTACTCTTAGAGGCTTGTAGACATGTGTCATGTACGTGAAAGATTGTATGACCTTGTCGGCCTATGTTCAGTGTACGGGTGGCCATTTTTTGTTTTATAGGCCAGTATGTCATATATATAAGTTTATATTTCCCCATTCTTTACTTCGGTTCATTTACCTAAGATAGAATGATACAAAAGATACGTTATGTTGGTACTCGGTTTAATAAGGTACCGGGTGTCCGGCGGCCCATCAGTTTTGGTCGTGACAAAAGTGGTATCAGAGCAATTCTGTCCTAGGGAGTCTACGAGTCATGTCTAGTAGAGTCTTATTTATGGGTGTGTTGTGCACCACACTTATAAGCAGGAGGCTACAGGGCATTTAGGACTGTCGCTGTTTCTTCTTACTGTAGATCGTGTGGTAGATCTCAGTAGTAAGAATTCGAACTCCTAAATTCTATTTTATTTGTAATACAATACATCCAGAAAGATAATTGGTAAGAGATTGAATGTGGTTATGGAAGAGTCGCATATGCGCACATATAACGATATAGTCATACATGCTACGTGATAGAAGGTAGCAATAGTTACGAGATTGGAAGGATTCCAACCACAAATCATGGTGTGAGAAGGAGGCCTAAAGGGGGGAATGCCCTGGCCTTTGGATTTATTCACAAAACAGCTGCCTAGATGGCAAGGATAATATTAAAATATTCGTAAGAGCTATGGGTTATGAGACTGATTAGCGCATGAGTCAATATTCGAGGACAAATGATCCAAAAGGGGGAATGATGTTACACCCCATGTTTTCGTACGTAAGAGTACGTCATAAGTCAATTGATGTAAGCTCAGAAATAAAATCATCTTTGAAAAGTTTATAAAGTAAGTTAATCATGTTACCGTGGAAGTTACAAACCATAGATGCATCTATTCTACTGCTAAGGTGTTCGGCCCGCTCCACAAGAAGAGAAGATACTTTATAAACATCCGATTTAAAGGATATTAAGAGGCTAATACACAAAGAAGCACAATTTTTATTAATGGTCAAGTAACCCGCCACAACTCAAGTAAATGAAATTCAATCCTGTACGACTTTGTTATCAAGTTCCAACATAATTTAAGTACTTAAATTAATAAGAAGGGTGCAAACATTACAAGTATTCCATAATTTGGTCCTAAACTGCCCGAACATAAGCATAATTAGTAGCTACGCATGGACTCTCGTCACCTCGTGCGTACATAGCCTCCACAATTAGAAGCACATATTAATTTTATTCACCTATGGGGTTAATTCTCTCTTGCAAGGTTAGAAAAGAGACTTACCTCGTCTCAGTTCACCTCCGTTCCACAAATACGCTTTAAATCATCAATTCGGTGCCAAGTGACTCGAAACTATTCAAATGTTATATTTATTAATCAATACATGTTCAAAAGTTCATGATTTAACTATTAGAATAATTACCCAACCCAAAATTGGAAGATTCTTAAAAATTTACCCCGGGGCCCACGTGCCCGGATTCCAAAAAATTTCGAAGAAAGTTGTTACCCATAACCTCACGAACTCATATATATAATTTTCACTAAATTCCATAACCATTTTCATGGCTAAATCGCATTTTTATCAAAACATAGGTTTTTCATCTAAACCCATGAATTTTACTTTTTTACATGTTAAAATCTATCTATAATCTATGTTTTAAACTCATATTATATAGAAATTACTTACCTCAAAGTGCTAGGTGAAAATCCCCTTCCAAGAGCTCCAAAATCGCCCAAGATATGAGTGAAAATGAGCCAAAATAGCCTACGTCCCGATTAAATGGGACAATTCTGTCTTCAGCGATTTTCGCACCTGCGGAGGGTTGGCCGCTTCTGGGGATCTGCATCTACAGAAAAGTCATCCCATATGCGGAACTTCCCTAGTTGGCCTACTACCGCTTCTGCAGACCACTGGCCCGCGTCTGCGGGTCCGCTCCTGCGAAGCGCATGCCGCACCTACGACTTGGGCCACTTCTATGGTCCCCTATATCACACATGCGCGTTCGCAGGTGTGCACACTCACCTGCATTTGCAGTTCCAGGGCTGCTCCTGCTGGGCTGCTTATGCGGCTGCTGGCTCATTTCTGCGAGCTCGCACCTGCAGTTAGCCCTCCGCAGGTGCGATTGCACCAGAAGCCTGGTGCTTCAACTGCTGCTCCTAAGTCCAAACTTGGTCCGTGCCTAGTCCGATGGGGGTCCCGCCCAAACATACCGACAAGTTTGAAATCATAAAATGAACTCGCCTGAACCCTCGGAACACGTAAAACAACATCAAAGCTAAGACTCACACCCCAAACCAATTCGAATGAACTTATGAACTTCAAGTTCTTCCAATATACTCTGAACGCACCGAAACGTACTTAAACTACTCGGAATGACACCAAATTTTGCGTGCAAGTTTTAAATCACCATACGGAACTATTTTGGGGCTCGGAATGCCAAATAGAACTCGATAACACAAAACCTACTCCACACCAAATTTAAAGAACTGTAAAACCTTCAAGGTGCCAACTATCAATATTTAGCGCTGAAACGCTCCCGAGTCATCCAAAACCTGACTCGGACATATGCTCAAGTCCATAATCATCATACAAACATATTTGAACTGTCAAACTCCGATTCAGAGGTTGTTTACTCAAAACGTTGACCAAAGTCAAATTTAGCCTTTCAAAGCCAAACCAAGGAACCAAGTGTTCCGATCTCAAACCGAACCCTTCCAAATCCCAAACTAACCATCCCCGCAAGTCATAAAATAGTAAAATCACATACAGGGAGTCTCATTTAGGGGAACAGTGTTCTAGAAAGTAAAATGACCCGTTGGATCGTTAGAGTATGAGTTCCGAAAGACATCAAGACCGGAGAGAAGAATTTGAAAACAAGATATCGGTTGAAGAAGGCAGCATTAAAGGAGCAGCCTTTAAAGAGAATCTTAGTATTTACACTCAACCGTTATAGAGCTATCAAGATTGGTCTTTATTCACCTTAAAGAGGATCTTGATTTGTGGGATCTTGTGTCCCCTAATTTAACTATAAGTAGAGAAATTTGTACTCACTGAAAGACACGAAATACATGTACAAAAAAAAAAACTAATATTACTTTCTTATTCTGTTAATATTATTTTGCTAAGTACTCTATATTGTTCTTGCTTCCGGAGAAGTTTAATTCAAGGGCCATGCTCGTATTTTCTTCAATTACTTTTAATTTATTCATTTTTTTCCTTGAGTACTTTATTTTCTCGAATCAATCTAATTCACGTGTTTATAAACCACATTACAAATTCAATTGTATTATTTTACGAGTAAACAAATATAAAATTGTAGATTATGATTAAAGAGTAAATTTAAAATATTTTTCACATGTACATAAGAGTAGAGAATACACAATTTGTTATTGGTAGCGAGAAAATTATTGAGAGTTGAACTTGTGGTACTCTATTTTGCACTTTTTTACGCTATAGATTTTGTTCCTCAAGCTTTGGTAAAATACGAGAATTGTAATAAGTTGACGTCTAATATAAAATATTATAAATTATCTGAATAAAATAAAATAGGATGAATACAAAATATTGATTAATCATAATTTTGAGATGGAGGTAAAATATCTCTTGATTAATTTAGTACGTAAGAATTTTGTTCTACAGAAAAATGGAAATGAAATGAAAAAGAAGAAGGTTAGAATGGGAAAAAGGGGAAGGAATAAATAAAGATGGTAAGAGAATTGATTAGAAAGGGGGAAAAGTTGCGTACACGGTCAATACTACTCATGATCAAAGGGACCCTAGCTGACGTGTTAATAAAGGAGTGGGTAATAAGTATCGCACACGAACAACAAAGAAAACTCAAATAAGAGATTTTTCATTTCATTTTCAGATGGATGAATAGATAGATACAGAAGAGAGAGAGAGAGAGGGAGGTGGTGGGTGTGAATATGGTATAGGGCCTGAGACCCCTGAAAGGGCATGGAAGTGTTGGCCATGCTGAGGCAACTCATAGGACAAGTTAAACAACTCTTACAACAACAGAATACACTCTCTCCTTCTTCTTCTTCTTCCTCTTCTTCTTCTTCTAACTTCTCTTTTCCTCTTCAATCGCCACCGGTTTTACACCTACCAAGGTTTGATTTTTCTTTTTCTTTCCTTATTTCCCCTCATGGGTTTTCTGTTAATTTTGAATTTTTGTGTGTATTCTGGTCGATCTGTATGATTAAATGGTGTTTGATATTGAATTCCCACTTTGTGAAATGTGCTTTTTTCTTGCTTTCTTTGTGCTTTTTGGTTTAAAGGTGTCAACTTTATGATATCTCTGAGGGTTTGGGTTTTTGTTTTGTTTTGTGGGCGTGTTGCATTTGCTGCGTTGATCAAATTGGGGAAATTGCATTGTTTTGTTAGTGTGGTGTTTTCTTGTTTGGTAGTTCTTGAAATACTCTAATTGCTCTATAAGTGTTCCTTAGCACTACCTAACTGTCAAATTAGTAAACTTTAGGTCTTACATCTTGGTCTTGCTTTTCTTTAGTGAATAAAAATAGGTCACAGGTCTTGTTAAAATTCTGTTTTATTCAAAACGGTGGCGCACACCTCTGCTATTTCACTGGTTACTTGTTACCTCCTCCCAGTACAATTACCCGGTAACTCTGTCATAGTTATTGTTGAAATTTTAAGGGCTAGTATATTCTGATCACCTGCAACTATGATAAGCTTACAATCCCAATGCTAGAGCTGTTATACATAACTTGAGCTCATGTTCTCTTGGTTGTAGAATGATCATTTCAAAAGTAGTTTGTTCCTAGTCCGCAATGGTACAGTATTTGCCCTAATTGTCTAATGATTCATATGTTGTTTCATTTGTGGTATTGTGCACTGTATGGTATTGGGTAAATGTACAATGGCATTCTTTCAGAATGAATGAATTTTCAAGAGGGATTCAAAGAAATCTAGTCAGCCAGCCAGCCTTAGCTTTTACTATCGAGACAGCTGGTTGTCGGCTGCCACTGGGTAAAGCCAATGGTCTTTTAGACAAGTTAAAGGTAGCCGGTATCTGAAATGCAAACATATGGAAACAATACTGATTAGGCTAGGAATGGTTCGACTGTACTTTAGGGACTTTTTTTGCCATCCCCCAATAGGGAAAGAACATATATACTGTCTTGTAGTATTTCTGAAATGCCAAATCCCTAGCTCTTTGTTTTGCGACATGATAAGTTCGCGAACTTCTTTTCTGAGTTTAAAGTTTTATCTTTCTAAGTAGGAGCCTTTGCAATTTAGCCAACAAAATAAAATTTTAATATACGCTAGTAGAGTCTTTCTATTGGAAATAGCCTCTCTGTCCTTTCGGGGTGGGGGTAAGGTCTGTGTACAGATTACCCTCCCCAGACCCTACTTTGTCGGACTTTACTGGGTAGTTGTTGTTGTTGTTGCTAGTAGAGTCTTTGTCGTTTGGAGAACAAAATTTTTAAACACCTTCAAAGAGCGGTAAAAGCAGAACGAGATATGGGATTGAGTGCTATTTTAAAATTATAATGATTTAAAACCTGTTTGGTAGTCCTTTCATTTGTGAAACACAATGCCAACCTATTTCTAAAAAAGTACCCTTACGTAATGGGATTATCAAAAGATGCTTTATACAGCATAATTTTCCTCCATTTTGAAGTCTTTTACGGTTGTACAATTTGAGCATGTGGCATTCTCATTGCAAAGTACAGTCTTATGGAATACCTGGAACTCAAAGCTTTCATCTTCTTTGTCATCATTTTTTTTTTTAAACATAAGCAGATGGAGGCCAAAGTTCTACTCAAAACAATAGTGAGGATAGTAGAATTGAAGTTAAAACTCATTTTCAATTGGAAGATAGAATCTTTTAGAAAGCAACAGTAGTGGAGCTTACATCAGGATGATACTTGTCTTGTTAGCCGGACTGCCGGAGATGGTTGCCTGCTTGCATGGCCTCAATGCTATACTTATTGTTTCTAGCATTTCTTTTTTCTTTTCTTGATAATGGTGGTGTCCAAGTCAGCTTACGCGTACCTTGCTATTCTATCGGGTACCTGTTCTTTTCCATCCGAACAGGTATAAGTAACTCTGCCCACCAAAGCTTAGGAAGACTTGAAGAATCACCTAGTATATTTTGTCTTTGCTAGTATTTGAACCTTGGTGCCCCATGGTTATCACCCTTTTCATTGACCACTGGGCCACATGCTTGATTACAGGTTTCTAACATCTTTGTGACTGAATTATGTGCATTTGAACACGTTTTCTTCCCCTTTAAGTAACATCAACTGGTGTGGTCTAGAATAGCCGGAATCATTTGAAAGTCACATAGTCTTTACCTATAACATATTTGCTAGCTACTTTTGTGTATTGGCGAGTGAATTAAGTGGAATATTCACATGTTAAGACTAGCAGTTATGTTCTAGAGATACGTAGAAGAATAATTAGGGAATGCTACTTACAGTAATAGGCTTATTTTCTGGATATTTCCAAGTTATTGGGTATGCTAATTCTTACTTTCAGAATACAAGGTTTATTGACACTTCTACTCTGTAACGACTTAGGTTGAGGATATTGGTTACACAGTTCTGGCTAAAATGCATTAATTTGTGCGTTGGTCAAACTTGACCATAAAAGTGATACTTGTGAAAAACAAATCAGAATGTTTTGGAAAATTATCGAACATGAAAAAGTCCTCCATGTTTAATGTTCTCTTAGACATGATGATAATCATATGAAGTAAATGAGCTAGTAAAAATAGAATTTGTAAGTTAAGCTTGTTTGTAAAATCGAACTTTCTCGCTAGCTTTGCCAAAGGTTGAGGTGCAGAACCTATATTTACCTAATCTGGAATCTTCTCAAATGCCTTAGCATTTTAGATAGAGCTGATGCAGTGCTACGGTATCCGTTACGGGGTCATTTTGCTGAGTTCCTTTGATATGGTTCTCTCAAGCTTCTTGTATACTATATTTTTCTGCTTGTGTCAGGTTAGGGTAGGTCAGTTCACCAGGAGGATCGAGCTCCCAATTCAAGCTTTTTTCTTGAATACTCCATGAGCAAACAATAAAACTAGTTTCTAAATCCATGGTTATATCCAATTTTGGATTCGCCTATTAAGGGTCAACTTGTGGTGGTGTTCAGTCCTTTTTCAGTTTCTCATATTTATATCATTTCATTGATTCATGGCATAATTTGAAACTTTTTAGCTTGGAAGAAAATATGTGAATGAATCAGGTTTGTATCTGTGCAGGTGTTATGTTCTGAATCTTGATGACAGTTCTGCTGAAGACGGTTGCTACAATATCATTATGACTGCTGGAAAATCTGAAAATCTCAAGATGTTGGAACCTGGCAAGCCTCCACCAAAAAAGAAAGCTCGGAAGGAGAGGAATCGAGGAAAAGTGACTGGAACTTCATGCTCCATAGAGAATTTGGATCCGCAAATATGGAAAGAATTTCCTGAAGACTTATTTGAAGCTGTTGTTGCAAGACTACCAATTGCCACTTTTTTCCGCTTCAGATCTGTCTGCCGCAAATGGAACTTAATGCTGATGTCCCAAAGTTTTTCTGAACAGTGCACCCAAGTTCCTCAACCACAACCGTGGTTCTACACCATTACTCATGAAAACGTGAATACTGGAGCCATGTACGACCCTACGTTGAAGAAATGGCACCATCCTACTATACCTGCACTGCCGACCAAGTTGATAGTCTTGCCAGTTGCTTCTGCAGGAGGTCTTGTCTGTTTCCTTGATATTGGACATAGGAGCTTCTACGTATGCAATCCTCTTACAAGGTCCTTTAAAGAGTTACCAGCCAGATCTGTTAAGGTGTGGTCTCGTGTGGCAGTAGGGATGACATTGAGTGGGAAATCAGCTTACAGTATCCTTTGGGTTGGTTGTGATGGTGAATTTGAAGTTTACGACTCCAGAAAGAACTCTTGGACTCGTCCAGGAATTATGTCCTCAAATGTTAAGCTCCCTCTGGCACTCAACTTCAAGTCGCAGACAGTCACCATCGGTAATAAATTTTACTTTATGCGCTCAGAGCCTGATGGAATCGTGTCCTATGACATGGTTACTGGGATCTGGAAGCAGTTCATTATCCCTTCACCCCTGCATCTGAGTGATCATACACTAGCAGAATGTGGGGGCCGCATAATGCTTGTCGGGCTGCTGACAAAGAATGCAGCCACTTGCGTGTGCATATGGGAACTGCAAAAGATGACTCTTTTGTGGAAGGAGGTTGACAGAATGCCAAATATATGGTGCTTGGAGTTTTATGGAAAGCACGTTCGGATGACTTGCTTGGGTAACAAAGGTTTGCTCATGCTATCTTTAAGATCAAGACAAATGAACCGGCTAGTAACGTATGATTTCTCAACCAGAGAATGGATGAAGGTCCCCGGTTGCATGTTGCCCCGTGGGAGAAAGAGGCAATGGATTGCGTGCGGGACTGCTTTTCACCCCCATCTCACAGCTTATGCTTGACTTTGGATGCCCAGTAAATTTCTAGTCACAGCACGGTGCGATTTATTATATCATGTGGTTTTAGCTTTTCCCATCATAATCTGCAGCCTAGTCTTCTCTTTGCTGGTATAGAAGAAAAGGATCTCTGAATTTATTACCACTCTCTTGTATAAACATCTAGTTAAGCTTTTGATTCCGGAGGACTAATTTACAACTACTTATTATTACATTAAACGTTCTAGGGAAAGAGTACAACCTCTCAGAATTTGAGAATTTGTTATGTGTCTTATGTATCGGAAAATTTGTTTCTACATTTTCTATTGATGCTCATTGTGGATCATGCATTTTGCGTTCAGATAGAATGGCGTTTTAACCTAATTTTGGTTAAATTTACTTCTGGTGATTTGCCTTCTGTGCCGGTGAGTTCCAAAACGAGGAATCATAAGTATTGCACTTGTTTGTGATTGTTCCAAAAAAATGAAACAAAAGATATTGTAAAGCTAGGATAGTTAGTGCGTGAGGTCTTGTAGATGTTTGCTTGCATCACATGCACAAATTGTGCTTTATTGTTACCCATATACTATAAGTGTCCTCTAAACCGTGCAATAAAGTTACTCATTAACATTGCTCTCCCGCTTGAGTTGTTTTAGCAGCAGATGATGCTATTCAATAATATTAATTGTAACTAGTTTGGAAAGCTGGTCTCCTTTGTAAGCCTTCGCCTATTACAAACCGATACGAGTTATTATGGACTATCCTCATTTTGATAGCTAGGTTCCGGAGATATTTGAATTCTTTTAGGGGGCCACAGTACGTATAGAGAACCTAGAAATTGGAGTTCTGTGCCATTTTTCTCGAAAAGTAACCTGAACTTCAAATTTAAAAAGAAACTAGCACTGGAAACTAGTAATAACCTTTGTTGGAAAGAGTAACATCCAGAATGGAAATTCTTCCGTTTGGTAATATGCTTCCCAGCATAAAGGATTTTATAATAATTGTTTATACTAGACGTGAAAGGATATTTAAACCTCTGCAAGAACGCAATGGACACAAATATACCAAGCACGAGACAGGAGAAAATTTATACTTTTCCCAGTATCTCACAAGTTAAAAACACTTCTATTGAAGTTTCTCTTCAATTTCTACATTGGGCTAAACTTTGAGAAAAACACTACTACAACAAGTAGGCAAAAGCCTATAACACCACCACTTGTAACTTCCATTCTTAAGCCATGCCCCCGCTGGTTGCGGTCCTTATTATCTGGAACAGAGCTGCAATGGGAGAAAAAAGGATTAATTCAACCAAAACGTAAACAAAAGAAATATGCATGTAGTAACCTAAGTGACATGAAAGAATTGTATGGTGCAGTGATACCAAAAGAACAATAATCTCTCGAAGGTAAAAAACAAAGTGTTTTTAAAGAAAAAACACCAGATTACCTACTCATTCCTAACAGCTGACATACAATGTCAAATGTTTATGCACATAGACCTTTCTCGTAAATGGTGAGAAATACATAGTGATGTTCTTGTTACTTGTCTTTTAATATAAAGAATTTTAAAAGATAGCTTAGATTCTTGTTCAGGGCACAAAAAGGGACAAGAAGATACGAAGATCTTACATGAGCCAATGACAACAAAGACAAAGAAACCAAGCAATATAGGGCCAACAGGATACTGGTTTCCCTTTTTTGCAGTAGTTTCAGGAACAGCTCCTCGCTTGGTAATGTTTTTCTCAAACCTCTCAATCTTCCTGTCAGCAAGACGTCTTGATGTCGTCTGATCATATGCAACAAAACAAAGGAATGATTCATAACAAAATCTTGTTCAAACTACTAGTATATCTTTTTGAAAAGAAAGAAAAGAAAGCATAACCAGCTTTCAACAAGCAACCAAGTCTCTAGTCGTACAGGATAAACATCAAGCACTCTAGCAAGGAGCTCTAGTATTCAACATTCGGAACATTCATATTACAAATATCCAATAACTTCCACCTCCCCTCTGGTTTAGGGGTTTAGCAGAGGGAAGCCGCCTCCCTTTAGTCGTGAAATAGCTATGACCTCCATTTCTAAGCCAAAATCAATGCTGTCCATTTTGAAGGTAATCTGGTCAAAATACCATCCTTTTCTTAAGTTACTCATAGCACCAATTTTGAGATGAAACTTAGAGCAAAGAATATGAGCAAAAAAAAAAAAAAAAATAACTTAACAAATCGCAACCTTATCCAATAGATAGAGGTTTTCCATACTGGGTTCAAGGGTCGAACTGACACAGTTGAAGATTGGAGAACTGCTGCCTTTTTATCACTTGATGGCAGAACTGGAAATAAATTTTTATCTTTTGGTGAAAATGTCTTGGAAAACTTTTCTCCCACACCAAACACACCCTCTCTCTCTCTCTATATATATATATAAAATATTTTATATGAGACTAATGCTGATTCAACTATTTAAACAGCCAAATGCTAACAGCCTAAACCATCATTAGAGCATGGGTTGGATACTAAGTCTTGGAATTACGAAAAAACAAGCTCCTAGGCTCCTGGAATAGTAGAGCATGGAAGCAATGCAAGGAATACATAGGAGTGCCAATGGGGAGAAGCACTTTCAAAAGAATCCAAACCAAATATACTATCAATTCTACGCCAAAAAGCTAAATAAAATTGGGAAGTCCAAGCACTAAAGGTCTTTTGCGCTTTTAAGTAGGTAAGATACTGAAGTTTGCCAGTTGCAGCAGACAACGAGAAAAGATCTATGCTCAAAAGATGCCTATCTTTTCCATTTCGATTAATCATTGGATTTTGTCCAAAAGAAAAAAAAAACAATTGATTTAATTCTGCAATTAGACATTTTAGTGAACCATTGGTTAATTATGCATCTATATTTCCCTACAAAATAACTTATTTAAGATAACTCCACCCATTACTTTCAAGGTAAATTATGTGCTACTAACATTCAACAAAAAAAAGAGAAATCTATTTACAAAAAAATTGTTCTAAATAACAGATCAACAAAATACTCAAAAGATGAATTGAATATCAATCATCAGGCAATGGATCACAACAATTAAACAAATAATGAGCCAGAAGCAATGCCATTGTTACCGAAAACCAGAAAAAATTAATCAAGAAAGGAAAAGACGAAAATATAAGAAATTATTGAAGTGAGATGAAATCAATCATCAGATCAACCATATGCCTTTGAATTTCAAAACTTAATTAAACTAGAAATAATAAATAATTAGAAACAGATCCAGGATTTAAATTCAATGGGTTTAAGGGTGTAACATTGAAGCCATTATATTTTTAAAGTTATGAGTTCATATCTAGTATTTGTTACAAATTTAGTTAATTTTTAGACATAGATTTATGCTCGGCAATAGAAAGTACTGAACCCGTTAACTCTAAGTTGCATCCGCCCTGGGAATATCCAGGCAGGGTCAAAAAGGAGGAAAAAAGCAATTAATCCATTGTAACTTTACATTTCAAGATTCAAAATAAGAAAAGAAAAGGCTACAAGTTTCGAGTTTGTTGAATTAAAGTGAAATCAATGATCAGACAGATCACGGGAAAACGGATCACAACAATTAGTAATCCAAATAATAAGCTTGGAGCAATGACATTGACACAAAAATTAATAAAAACAAAATTAAAAAAAAAAAGATTTAAGATTGCGTATTACCATGGTTGAAGGAAAATCCGGTGGCCGCTGATAGATGAGAACACGAAAAATTCAGCTAAGGGTTTCTTCTTCCACCTTTTCTCTTCCCCAATTTATTTTGACTTTTTATTAATTGAATTTCTACCTGCTTTAGAAACATTTATAGCCGGGGAAGAAGTGGAGGACGAGAAGGAGCCCATGAAAAACGCGTCACACTCCTTCCATTAATTGGACAAATGGGTCAAAAACCACGTATCTTTGCTTAGCTGTCCATATATGATAGGGTAAGTTGAACACGTCGGAATTCATTGGGCCTGGGCCTATGTTAATTTTCCGTACATGGTCCACTATGCTGAAGAATTTTTCGTAAAAATTACACGGGACGTTCTATTTGGTCTCCCTCATTTAATATATATCCATTTTTTTAAAAAACTTTTAATTTGTACTCACTTTTTAAATCATTTCAACCCCCTTTCTCCTCCCTCTTCTCCTTCTTCGTTTTCTTCTTTTTCTTCTTTCTTCTGCTGCTGTTGGTGCTGCTATGGAACTTCAGTTTATGGGAAGATTACCATAAATATATTTATCAGAGCTGAAGTTTGCCAGTTACAAAATAAAAACTTCGCCAGTTACAAAACAAAAACTTCAGCTCTAGAGCTGAAGTTCGCCAGTTACAAAAACAACAAAAGCTTTGCGTTAAGACGTGCACAAGTTAAATAAAAACTTCAGCAAATAGAGAACAAAACTTCAGCTACTTCAGATCTAGAGCTGAAGCTCACAGTTACAAAACTTCAGCTCAATTACAAAAACAAAAACTTCAGCAATTACAAACAAAAGCTTTGCGTTAAGACGTGCACAAGTTAAACAAAAACTTCAGCAAATAGAGAACAAAACTTCAGCTACTATGCTTAAGTTCATCAATTACAAATAAAAACTTCAGCACACTTGGTTCAGGCCCGTCTACTAGAATGCTGAAGTTTTGCGTGATTGCCTTTGCTACTTCAGCCCCGTATGCTGAAGTTACGCGAAAAAACGGGTACACTTGCAATTTTTTTTGCAAAGCGGACATAAGTTAAAACGTGACATAAAAAGCGGGTATAGATGCAAATGCCCTGAATTTTTCCAAGAGAAACTTTCAGTAACTACTATGTTTTAGTGGTTGTAGCTATCATTTACTATATTACTTCCTATAGCTATGTTTTTAGATTTTTTAGAGTGTATTCGGTGTATTTATGCTACTGTATTCATGAATACAGTAGCATTTATAGGCATGAAATAGGGGACTACAACTAGACACATTTTTGTATTCAAGTGTATTCGACTGTATTCATGTCGTGAAACATGGGATTACAGCTGGACAAATTATTGTATTCGACTGTATTCACGGCGTGAAACAGGGATTACACTGTTTTTAAACGAAAAGTGAATCAATTAACATAATAGATTCCTAATATAAGTCAACAAACTCAATTATAACACGCAACTTTTGTATTTCCAGTTATAAAAAAGATTCTCAACCGAAAAACACTCCAAAAGCATAGAAATCTTCAGAGAAATTATATAACACGCCTGAATACATAAATTATATTAATTTAAAACATATGAATACATTCATAAAATATAGAGAGACAGTGAATACAATGAAATACATAGAATACAGCGGGATACATTGAAATACAATGAAAAAAGGCAATGAATACAATGAAATACATAGAATACAGCGGGATACATTGAAATACAATAAAAAAAAGACAATGAAATACATAGAATAGAGTGAGATACATTGAAATACAATGAAAAAAAAGACAATGAATACAATAAAATACATCGAGATGCATTGAAATATATTAACAGAAAATTCAAGTTGCTCAGTTCAAGAACAATCCTAATGTCGTCTCGTTGAAGCATCATCAGTATCCAGTCCTTGCTCGCCGTCACCGTTGCCTGCGGTTGCCGACGATCCAGCGCCGCCTTCAATTCCAACTGTTGTTGCATCAGAGATCGTACGTGATCGAAGTTTCCATGGATTACAGAAGTAGTAGGGAATCAATCACGAGTAGTACCGTTCAGAATCTGCAGGGGCCTTCACCGCCGGCGACTAAGGCTTTGATAGACCCGAAAACCCCATTCACATCTTCTGACATGGAATCTGGTTACAAATCCTTAAAATACTTTTGTTTTAAATTTCAGAATTTCTTAATCTATTTGGTTATGAAGTGTATCCTCTTGTCGATGCTTGTTTTATTAGCCACTGTTTGTATTTTTTGAAGAGGGGGAGGGGGAGGCACTGCCAATTGTTGAAANTATGGCTTAAGGGTAAGAGGTATCCATAAATAGATATTGGCTATAAAAAATCAAAAGGTAGCTATGGAATATAATTTTTTAAAAGGGTATTTATTTAAAATAAATAAGGTATCAACCTTTGTTATAGGGGGTAACTATTCCTTTTTCTAAAGCACATTCACAATAAGCGTCATAATTAGGATGAGAGATTTTCAAGAACCAGTATTATTTGGTGGCTATTAATTTTCTATAGCTATTATATACATAATTACTTTTTAGCTACCTTTTCAGTTGTTATGGTGATATATCTGATGTATTCGCGATACTATATTCATGAATACAGTAGCAAATATCGGCTAAAAAATATGACAGTCCAGTTGTACGGCGTTGTATTCACATGTATTCGCGCCATGTATTCATGAATACAGTAACGACAATCAACGTAAAAATTGGTCTCTCTAGCTGTTTAATAACGGAAATCAGATCAATTAACGTGATACACTCCTAATATAACTCAACAAACACCATTATAACATGCAACATTATCAATCCAATTAATGAGAAGATTTATCATACGACAAACACAAAAAACAGAGCCTTCTTCAGAGTTTCAGTCCCTCTTTTTTTCTGGTTTTGTTCGAGGTTTGTTTTTCCACTGATATTGTCCGAGGTTCTGCTCGGAAGTAATACAAGTATCTACAACAATGAATAAAGAAATTGTACATGGAGGAAGTTTAGTTCAAAGTTACCTAATGCAACTCGATGAAACCGATGGGGTGATAAATTTGATACAGTTGATACACTTGCACTTGCGCCAATTGAGATTTTCGAGCCGAAAAGGAATTTGATTATTCCAAAAACTAATCAAAAAAAGGTGATGGATGGACAAGTATATAAGGATAATGTCACATTGAAGGCGGTGATGGAGCAATATGCAATTGCTGAAAGGTTTTATTTCCGGATTGATAGGTCAAATGCTATCAAGTTTCAGTGTTATTATTTACAACCTCTTAACCAATATGCTGTATTCAACTATATGTATATGTATTCATAATCGTTTTATAGTGTATTCATGGCAGCATATTATAAATACATCAAGTATAATGTTGTATTCATAATATATGCTTTCCTTCATGCTATGTTTCTTTATCAGGGGTTTTAATTGAATGTTCAGAAACAGTTATTGGGGAATTGGATTATTTATATTAATGTGTTCATAATACATTATTTTATGCAATGTATTCAAACATTTTTTTTGTAATTTATTCATGTAACATACATTGTATTTCATTTTATGTTTATGATGTTTTAGACTTCAATACTACACAATATTATAAGTTAATTGTGCAGTACCCAATTTTT
>ML335317.1:0-12906 GCA_005239505.1 Nicotiana paniculata | reverse complement strand
TAAGTCCTTAGAGACTAGTTTGTTAAGCTGCGTTAGACTTGCATGACCAAGTCGTTTGTGCCACAGGAGGGGATCACTGTCCAACACACTTAGACAAGTGAGTTCATTTTCAGACTGTGTGGACAAATCTATGACATAGATGTTATTCATTCTTTTTCCCTACAAAACAATCTTGTCAGTAAGCAGGTTAATCACAAAATATTTTCTGGAAGTAAAAGCAACCAGGTTACCTCTGTCACATAGTTGTGATATACTGATCAGACTATATCTCAAGCCATCTATTAGATACACATGTTCAATAGATCGTGTATCATCCTTACCTACCTTACCAACCCCAATGATTTCACCTTTCTTTCCGTTTCCACAGGAGACATTTCCTCCTTCGAGACGTTCAAGTGAAAGGAATTGTTCCATGTTCCCAGTCATATGCTTTGAGCAGCCACTATCAAAGTACCAAATCTGGTTGCCTCCTCTCACTTGAACCAATAAAATGAATCAAAGGTTAGTCTTAAGAACCCAAACTAGTTTGGGTCCTTTTCTATGAGAGAATGGATGAATTAATTTTTCCTGGCCCAATTTGGCAGCCAGGTTTTCCCTTTTTCAAACCTCTCATTTTTTTCGACTGGCCTACTCTTTTGCAGTACACTCATATTTGTAGTGTCCAGTCTTACCACAATGGGTGCAGATTTTATTCTCAGGAAGAGTGAGATACTTGTTTTTGGGATCCCACTTGGGCAATTGACTTCCAAAGCCAATCCCTCTCCTGTTGCTACTATGATTATCTTGAAGCCATATCAGGGAGTCAGAGGATTTATTCCATTTACAGGTTCGATCTAATTCATGTTTGACATTTTGAAGTTGTTCATTAAGAGTTCTTATTTGCTCGTCCTTGGCATACATCTTATCTTTTAATTTTCCTATGTTTTCTTCTAACATGATATGAGAGTGATCAACTACCTTTTTACTGGATCCTTTAAGTTTATAGATTTTAGCTTTAGAATCTCAGTTTCGAGTGGATGAACCTGGTTCATCAAGACAGTGTTTTTCTTTTCAGATTCACCGACCCTTGTTTCCAGGTCTATGCATTTTTCTTTTAGCATTGCACACTCTTTAGATAGTTGATCCTTCTCTTTGGTTGTTTCCTCAGAATCATCTATGAAGTCAAGTAGAAACTCAAAGAGTTTCTCCTTAGATAAAAACTTTATTTTAGTTTTAAGTTGTGAGATACCTCTGGTTCTTCATAAGTCTCCTCATCAGATTTTCCAATTGCCATGAGAGCCTGATATTCTGTCTCACCATCTTCTGATTCTTTATTTGAACTTTCCCCCCAAGCAGCAACCATAGCCTTTGTTGTATTTGTCTTGGGTTGAACCTGTTCCTGCCTCTTGTTCCTTCTCTCATATCTTTCCTTTTTCCACTCTACTTCCCACTAAGGATAGTTTTTAATGATATGGTCAATCTTACCACATTTATAGCATCACTCATTAGCTGACCTTTCTGGTGCCTTTGCCTTGTTAAAGTTTCCTCTCCTGGAGATGCCCTTCTTCTTCATGAGAACGTTTCTGAATTCTTTGGTTATCATGGCCATCTCATCCTCCTCCAGATCAGCTCCCTCAGTGATCCTCAGTGCTAGACTTCCCTCCTTCCTTGGGGCATCCATCTTCATGATTTGCCTTCTGAGTTAATAAGCAGTGAGGTTTCCAATCAACTCATCCAGTCTAAGGGTTGCCATATTTTTGGATTCCTGGATAGTAGTTATCTTGGTTTCCCAGGAGATAGGCATAACCTTGTCAAGATCTTTTATGCCTTGTCTTCTTCAAGTATGATTCTTCCAAGAGACTTAAGTTCATTTGTCAAGGTTGTGAACCTTGTGTACATTTCCTGAATTGTCTCTCCTTCTTTCATAGTGAAGTTTTCATACTGAGAGTATAGTAGTGTACCTCTAGACCTCTTCACTTGAGCTATTCCTTCATGGGCCACTTGTAGAGTATCCCAGATTTCCTTGGCAGTGGTGCAGCTTTGGACTCTACTGTATTCATCTGGTCCTAATCCACACACTAGACACTTCTTTGCTTTGGCATTCTTCTTCCATTTCTTCAGATCTTCAGCCGTGCAGTCAACCCTAATCTTAGGTACATCTACACCTTCAACATTTTTCTTCATTGTTGTAAGTTGTCCATCAGTGACTATGTCCCATAGTTCATAGTCCTCTCCAATAAGGTGGTCCTTCATTCTATTCTTCCACCAAGAATACTATTGGCTATTGAAGAGTGGTGGCCTTGCAGTTGATTGACCTTCCCAGTTCTCAGGTGGTGCACTCATCTTGATCTTTTCCAAGGTTTTAGCCTTTTCAAGGATAGCCTGCTCTGATACCAATTGATGTTTTAGACTTCAATACTACACAATATTATAAGTTAATTGTGCAGTACCTAATTTTTGAGTGCTGTCGAATAAGAAGAACCTGGTTCTTCTAGGTGTACTACTTACTACTATTTGTGAAATAATAAAGCAGTAAAGTAAAGACACATATATTTTACGTGGAAAATACCTAGCTCAAAAGGTGAAAAAACCACAACCTACTCCTCAGACTTCACTAAACACTCTGAGCCGAACGGACTTACAAAATAAACTCTTTTGTAATCCTAGGACTAACTCTAATCCTCTTTGTATCAACTAGCCTTTAGCTAATTTCTACAGACTTCAAGCTAACTCTAACTTGAACAGTGTGTACCTATTACAATTTGCTTCTAAGAAAGCTGAAAAGATACAATGTTAAAACTCCTACTACAACCAACTAGACTCAATGATAAACAATGGAACTGTTTCTTCTAGTTGAACTGTAGCCTTTGTATCGCACAGTAATTCTTCTTGCAAAATCTCTGGGAATTTTGCTTTCAGATCTTGATTCACTTCTGCACTTGTGCATTCTTCGTGTCGTCGATCTCAGGAGTAACTTTGAGTATTTATAATGTCAGTTGTTGAGCTTGTCTTCCAATTCCAGTTCAACTCTACTTGGGTAAACCAATTCGAATCAAACTCAACTTCCTTCCTTTATTTCTGTCCTAGCTGAATTCAACTCCTGTCATCTTCATCAGTTTGCAATCTTTTCGTATTATGAGACATCCTCTTAATTATTTGATACTCAGCAATCACTAATATATCCTATGCTTGTACCATTCTTATGCCAACTGCTCCGTTCAGGTGTGTATGCTTTGATGGACCTGGTTCAACTTGTCAATATTTGTCAATCTTCAAAACCCATTCAGTGACATGGGCCAACAGTTTCTATATTCAAAACTTTGTTGACAAATGAAAATGTGGTGTGTCTGTAGATGAATCAGCTGTAGGATTACTACTCCAACTGTTTTTAGAATATTCATAATGTCACGATTATACAACGATATTTAGCATTAACTTGTCGTGATCTATATATATTTTATCTATAAATAACCAACACAAATGTACTTGCAGCTATACATTGTTATGTATTTATGTGGATTATGAATGCAAATTTATGACGTCTAGTATAATCACAAATACTCAAAGTGAGGGAGTTCAATGATAAGCATACATTTCCGTTGAATGATAAGGTGTATGAGCAACGTCAAGCAACCGGTAGGTTGATTGGGGGAATGATTAGGTCCAAGTTTACTAATCCATAGAGGAAATACATGCCAAAGGATATAATTGATGATGTGAAATCTAAATTTGGTGTAGATGTTAGTTACATGTCGGCGTGGTGCGCTAGAAAAAAGGCAGTGAATTTTCTGAGGGGTGAACTAATTGATTCATACAATAAATTACCAGAGTATTTATATATACTGGATATGACTTATCCTGGTTCACATATTATAAAGGAAAAATCTCCTAAAAATTGAGTTTATGTATTTGTATATATCGTTGTATTCTTTTATAAAGGGGTGCGAATACTGTACACCCATCGTCGTTATAGATGGCAGCCACCTAAAATCAGCATACACAGGGACATTCGTCTCGGCTAGCACGTTGGATGGTGCCGGTTAGTCAGTAAAAAAAATACATACAAGTTAGATTAACATAAAAAATGCTATTTTGAATTTTGAATACAACTTTAATGATATTTTTTTATCTGTATGCAATTGTATTTACAGGACATATATTGCCACTAACATATGTGTAGTTGATTCAGAGAATGATGCTGCTTGGTTGTGGTTCTTTGAGCAATTTAAGATAGCTTATGGCGAGCGGGAAAATATGTGCATCATTTCATATAGGAATGAGAGCATCATCAAATCTGTATCGAGAGTGTATCCTACCGTACCCCATTTTGCTTGTATATGGAATTTATGGAACAATGTATATAAGAAATTCAAAAAGAGTCATGCAAAGTTGAGCGAGGTATACTTTTTAATGACAAAATCATATACCCAGGATTAATTTGATAGTCTAATAGAAAATGTGGCGAAGGTAGATATTTGGGTGAAAGATTACTTGGAATTTATCACTACTCAAAATCCATTAATGGCCGTGATGGCGCCGCACACCACTATCAGGAAAGCCAATACCAAAAAGTTAATCAAATTTGTTATTTTAGTATTTTTTTTTGAAATCATTTCTTTTTCTTGCATTTAACAATAAATAATGAACTTCACTGAGTAAATAATGATGTCTTTAGCAAATTTAAATACTGAATAATTCCATAGCCAGCATGATGTACTCATGCACAACAAATGTACTCATGCACAACAAGTATAGTATGAGTACGAAAACATCGCGTGCCCAGTAAGTATCCAGTCTAACCTCGAAGAAGTAGTGACGAGAGGTCGACTTCGACACTTGCTAGTGGTCCAATAATGTAATACCAATAATGTGAAAAATCAGGGATATTATAAGGCGACTGCAAACTCAATAATCATGAAGCAGGTAAACATTTCTTTTGTTAATAGAAATTTTCAAACTTATTTCCATCTTTTTAACAATTTACATCCCCGGACAATGAAGCCACGTCAATTATCAATAATTCCAAAAACAATCAAGCAAGTCATGCGCAAATCATGCCGAGGTCGTACGACCCGATCTAACATAATATTTAAATTGTGCACCGCCAGAGGGTCGGATGGTGTGAACCATAGATGCATCTATTACCTCGCTCACAAATCATACATACGACGCGGTCAAATATAAATAAGAGAATTACCCCGCTCGCGAATCGTACATGCGATACGGGTACACATAGGTACACACATTCAAATAGTCAACCAAGACTTCATCAGGGAAATAATTACCCAAGGAAATGAAAACTTCTCTTATAACAACCAAGAAAGTGATGTTTATTCCTTTAGAAATTTATTTACCAAGTTCGATATGATTTAGCTTTTTAAATTGTCAATAAAATTACAAGTACCGCGGTTAAAGCATGCTTTTGGGTCCTAGACTATCCGGACTTAAGCATAATACTAGCTACGCACGGACTCTCGTCATCTCGTCATCTTGTGCGTACGTAGCCCCCACAAATAGAGGCACATATTTACTTATTTCACCTATGGGGTTAATTCCTTATTACAAGTTAGAAAGGAGATTTTACCTTGCTCCGGAGTTCCATAGCCGACTCCCAAGCCTTTCAAACAACTCAACCGATGCCCAATGCTCCAAAACTCATTTTTGATATATTAACATTCACAAGATTTTAATCCTCATCCGGCATCGTAACATTGAGTAAAATGATCATACGCCACCAAAAAATTGATATCTACAATTACAATCTCAATTACAACAAAATATGAAATAAAAATATTTATCAATATCCATTTATGGCTCACAAGTTTGCTACAAGCCTCCGGCTCAAATCGTCTAATAGGTTCACTTACTAGTACATTCAACTCCACTCTTATCATTTAATACCCATTTGAAGTCATCAATGATACTACATTAATTCTCTAACACCGCCAAGTTACTAATCACGTCTTCCTTAACCAACATTTCCAAAATATTCAATTTGGTGATTACTTAGTTGAACAGTTTCAATTAAGCTAGAAAATAATTCCATAGGTTCATTGCATCCTTTAATTTCATTCAAAAAAATACTATTTATCTCTCTTTCATTTTCTCAAGAAAATTATTCATGCCATGAACTAGAGTTTATGAAATCAATTATCCAACCATAACAACTTGAAACAAATATTAGAATTACTCTCACCGACTCATAATAAATGAGCTTGAAGCATTAGTATTACCTTCCTGAAGCTTTTTCCTTAAAAATCTAATGTTTTAGAATTTTGGTGTTCTTGAACAACCTGAAGGATTCCTAGGGATTTCAAAGATTGAATAATGTTAATACTAGTGTTAATAGGATGTTATTAACTTAAAATATCCCAAAACAATTCACCTTGTATCTTTAAGTAGTCCCCAAGGTCGAATCCACCATGGAAGAACCAATCCCTAGCTCAAGAAAATCCCCAAACATGTCTGCTGTCCGGCTGCCTTATATAGGTACAGGTGCTTCAGCGAGTTGTACCTTGCGCTGTGCAGGTTGTATCTCGCATTACAAGTTTTCCCCTACATAACACCTTTTACTAAAACGTCCATAACTCCTTGTAGAAATATCCAAATGATGAACGGTTTGATGCTTTAGAAACTAGACTCTAAGATATTTCATTTGATAGGTTTTCCACTATATAACTCCTTATATATATCGAGATATAAGCTTCCAAAGTCGGCTCCACGCATCAGAAATTTCTGGCAAAACTGCTTTACCAGCCTTCATTCAATCAATCATAACTTTTTGATCAAATGTCTAAATGATGAATGGTTTAACTTTATGGAAACTAGAATCAAAGGACTACAACTTCCTATTTTCAAATGTTTCATATTCCTTATAGATTTTGATGTATAGGATTCCTAAGTCAGCTCTGCGATTGCACCAATTGCTGTACAAAAATAGCTTTTGCAGCAGAAAAAAAAAATTCCAGCAGCTCCTTTGTCAGAAAGCCATTCCGTTAACCTTTCAAAATCCATTCGAGGCCCTCGGGACCTTAACTAATTACACAAAAATGTCCCAAAATACAATACGAACTTAGTCGAGGCTTCAAATCACGTCAAATAACAGCGAAATTACGAATCGCGCATCGAATTGAATTATGAGTTTTCAAATCTTTCAATTTCTATATTTTGCGCCGAAACGTATCAAATCAATCCGGAATGACTTCAAATTTTGCACGTGAGTCATAAATGATATAATGGAGCTGTTCTAATTTTTAGAAGTAAACTCTCGGTCAACCTTTTCAAAAATCTTATATTTTTCAATTTTCGCCAAAATGCGCCGAATTGTCCTACGGACTTCCAAATACAAATCCGAACATGCGCTTAAGTCCAAAATTACGATACAAAGCTATTGGAATCATCAAAATTCTATTCTAGGGTCGTTTACTTAAAAAATCAATCCTTAGTCAGATTCTTCCAACTTAAAGCTTCCGAAATGAGAATTCTCTTTCCAAATCGACTCTGAACTTCCCGAATTTCAATTCCGACCACCCGTACAAGTCATAATACATGAAGTGAAGCTGCTCATGGTCTTAATCTGGCAAACGCCGCATTAGATCTCAAAACAACCGGTCGAGTCGTTACATTCTCTCCCACTTAAACATATATTCGTCCTCGAACGTGCTAAGAACTGCTCTGGAGTTGTCTGAAATCATTGTTCACCTCGTGCACCTACTCGTGATACCACAACCCAGTTGGGAAAATTAGCTCAAGCAAATCTGAAGATTCTCCCTTTTATTTAGTCAAGTTATCCTTGGAGCCAAATTACAACATCTGAAATTCTCTACCAGGTCTGTTCCCATCATACGAACACTGTATCAATATCTATGCGATGCACCAATACATGATTCCATACCTTTGTTGATCCATACTATGCACTGCATAACTTATATGGACATAATAACATCCTCTGATAACAATAGCCGTATTTTTACGAATCTGATGCTCACAATGCACCTCATGACATATATAAGTCTTGTTTCAACTCTGAAAAAATCGCCACGACATAAGAGATGTGTAGAAATTCATAACCAACTGCTAAGTTAGCAAATCATTGAATCTCTCCTCTTGTCTATAATCATCAGCCCATTATGAACCACATAATGGTATTTTTCTCTTTAATATGCTTCATATAATTTGATCGCACTGATCCCAGATCCAAAAATCTCGTCTAACCCAGTGTAAGCTGCCCAAGCAATAAGCCACCTCAGACTCTGCCAAAATCCCATATAATGCTGCAATGTGCTATCAAGCTACAAACTCGAATGTGATACATAAAGAAACGAACTCTGGAAAGGGATACTCAACCCACATAACTAATTAGACAACTGAAATGGTGTTATGAACCTTCCTCATAAAATGAGAAGCAATACACGAAATAATAGGTAGGGGATACTGTACTCAATATCACACTGTTGCGGCGTGCAAACCGATCCAACCATGATACCGTTGGAGCATGCAACCCGATCGAACCATGATACCCATCAAGGAATGCTAGCCGATCCAAAAATCTATAAGAAAATGCTTACTGAGCAAAATGCTCACAACTATGAAATACCCGAATATCAATTACAAGAACGCAAAGTGCATAATGCAAATATTGGGGAGATGGATAGCGCCATATGCTATGAAACTCAAGAACAAGTAAGGTGCAATAAATGACATGCATCTCGAGAGCCATCCTGCTCATATGGCACCACAGAATACACGGGATCTCGATACGAGTGTGAATAATCAAACCATATCACAACCCACACGACACAATAGGGTATTACATGAAATAGCTGACGACGGAAGTAACATCCAAGGCCAAAAGACCCCTCCGCACCAGGTAATAAGTCTGCACCTCCATACCACTAGCCATACTAATGATGTAAAACAAATCAAGAAGCCACAAGTCAGAAAAAAAGCCCCTTACATAGGACACCGATATTAGGTGACGCCAAAGACAACACCAGCTTACTCCAACATCTAAATCCTTTCCTACTCATCTGAGCTCATGACATTCTTGTTAACCCCAAACTGCAACCTTGATCCTCAAGTTTCAAATTTCATGATGCTCACTGCACATATCCTACCAATGCGCGAGAGTACAAAAATTCCACCATAACTCCTGAACCACTAAGAGGGTAAACACTTAATCATATGTAAACCTTTCACTTAACTCATTTCAGGAGAACCATTGCAACACGCGACTGAAATCTCATGACCGCAGAAAATACCAACCTCAAGTAGTGGTCTAAACCACCATAACTCTTCCGGGATTCTTCTACACATAAAAAGCTGTAATACTCGAATGTTTCCAAATAAAATCAATTACGGCAGCCTCCAGGTCTCGCGTGTACCGCCACAAAGCACATGCATAACTTAACACGCTGCAGGGACTGATCACTGCCACCATCATGCCGATTCAACCATTGCTAACCGAACCAACTTCTTCTAATTTACTCTGGTCTTGCCTTAGAAATAATAAT
Organism: Nicotiana paniculata; assembly: GCA_005239505.1. Taxonomy (NCBI): domain Eukaryota; kingdom Viridiplantae; phylum Streptophyta; class Magnoliopsida; order Solanales; family Solanaceae; genus Nicotiana; species Nicotiana paniculata. Next base: position 3,415 of record ML335317.1, on the reverse strand, counting down.
AGCTCCATTCAAATATAACGAACCTAATCCACACTCATCCTGAGTGACCCTATTTCACGAGACCAGGTTGCCTCAAGACCCATGAACTAACTGTTTACCTTGAAAATGGTAATTACAATTATATTTGATTATGTGGTTCTAAAAATATGTGATCTATTTTAATATAGGTTGTTTAAGCAAGATATGATGAGTATGAAGCGAGAAAAACAAAATCAGTGTGAAAAGAACTAAATTAAGCAAACCAGGCTCCGAAGAGGCCAGTCTCGAGGGTAGTCGGGCATGACTCGAGGTCGAGCTCGAGAGGCTTGGCTAAGGGCAGTCGACAATAATATAAAAATACTGAAAACCTTAAAGTTGGCCTATTTATGATCAATGATGAGCAATAAGTGGAGAACAACTCAAGAACACAAGAAATGAGAAGCAATAATTTTAATGAGACAATTGAAGAGAATGTTCTTGTTAGAGAGCAGGGGATCTTCTTATTCTTTGTATATTGAATATCATATGTGTTGAAAATGACAAGGGTCCCCTTTATATATGAGGGGGAATCCTAACATGGTACATGTGTAATTAATGCAAGGAGATATGACTGGTACAATCATTTAATGCCACGGTACGGGCCTGTACTATGTTGTGTACTTTATCAGCTTTAATCGCACGTATTTAGGGATTTTTTGCCTTTTCATATCGACCCTTGATTTATGCTGCCTCGGGGTTGAGAACCCTCGACGTTCCCCTCGATGCCGAGCTCGGACCTTCGAACCTTTGCCTTCACCTAAGTGGCCGTAAAATCGGGCTCTCCAATTTTAGCCGTGTACAGATAGTCCCTGCATTTCTTAGAATGAAGAGATAAGAAATGGTTTTGACCTTCCACCCCTTCGACACTCCTATTATGACGTCAGCCCCTTCAGAGCCTTAAATGAGGTGACGCAAAAAGCTGTGCAAAGGTCGCTGTCAACATAATTCTCGAGGGGCCATGAACCGTCACAGGTTCGATTTTCCCGCTTCAAGTTCATCCAAAGGACCCCTATAAATACCACAGTCACTTGCCTTTCGTAGTTTCACATCTTCTTCTTCAAACCATCAGATTTCGTCTAAACGTTCTCTCTCCTTATCTTCTTCCTGCTCATATTTTCCCCATCTTCTTACTACAAAACTCGATAGCCACCATGGCAAAGACCTCCAAAACAATTCCACAAAAGGAGGGAGCTGCTACAACATCATGCTCGTCTAAGGGTAAATTAAAAACCCCTCCTACCATTGAACAATGAATTCCTGGCCCTTTCGACACCATTTCTGACTTTTCAATAGAAAAACCCCCTTTTACACCGGGCCGATGTGAGCCCATGTTCCGATATATAAAAATAATATCGGACGTTGAGAGGGTGAAACTCGATTGCCATTAAGGGGAAGCATCCCGAGTAGACATTCCCACGGCCGACGAAAGCATAGTCACGCACAAGCATGGCTTCCTTAGTGTCTACACATATCCCTTCACCTTAGGTCCCGTTGATTCTTCTTCCCCATCGGTTGATATGGTGATTCTTTATTTTTCCGCCAATACCGAGTGACGCTTGGTCATATCTATCCTTTTTTTTGGAGGATTGTCTATATGTTTCATCATATTGTCAACATGGTCGAGGTAATGAACTTCACCCTCGACCATTTGAGCAGACTATACAACCCTCGACTCTTCCGTGGGGGCCTTATTAAATTGCACCGTCGATCCACCAAGGCGTTCCTTGCCTGCATCGACGAGTATAGGGACCGGGGGTGGATGAGCCGGTTTACCAGGATCAGAACCTCCTATATCATCCCCGCTGATAGAATTCCATTCCTAGAGGAGTGGAACATGAAACGTAAGTACCTTCGACTCGAGCGTGCTTTCGTTGTCTCCTTCTCTTTCGACTGAATTTCTTTTCATTGTGTAACCACTATTTGGTTTCTCGGTGCGTTTCAGGACCTTCCGGGGTGGATCAAACATTTAGACTCTGCTTTTCCATAAAACAAGCGTTTATGGCGTGAGCTTGCCAAAACACGATGGCAGGCCAAGAATCACGATATGTTCCCGTTGTTACCGTTTTCATATGGTTTGTGAGGATTTTTGATATGATATACTTGTGCAGGCCTTGGTGAAGGAGTGATGATGAGACTGTCTCCACCTGGTGAGAAAGAGGCCCCGAAGACCGTAAAAGATAATAAAAAGAAGAAAGAGGCCTCAGAAGGGTCTCCAAAATCAAAAAGGGCAAAAGCTCGGAAGCCTAAAACTGAGGCCACGGTCATATCTTCAGCGGCAGTTTGCGGGCTGAGGAAGAAAGTGATGATGCCTGCCCTTTGGTACAAAGTGCACGACGAAGTGCTGACGCTTCGAGAGTCGATGGGAACTCGCCTGTTGAGCTAAGGGCGGTCGATGCGGACCCACCGTGTGTAGAGGAGACCCTCGAGGAAGGTTTGGGCATAGTCCCCGAAACACTCATCATACATGGAACAGTCCTAGGTGAGGAACTCGGAGGGCTTGCTACTAGAGCTTTCCGAGATAGGGAAGAAAACTCGATAGAGGCCGACATCGCTGGTGGATTTTATCCAGGACTGTCATTCTCTCCAGGGGAGATATGGGATGCTCAAGTTAGGGGTGTCCCTGGTCCAGAGACCTCTCGTGGATAGGAGGATGTATTCAGGGACTACTTCGAAGGGGTAGGTGAGGAGACCGATGTTGATGCCCCAGTTGCCCTCGAGGAAGCTGAAAGGCTCCAAAATCAGGTATATTTGAGAACGACATACCCATTTACTGATCTTTTATTATCATTATTATTATATATATGTATATATATTTGATTTCCCTTCTCTGTTTTGGAGGTCAAGAGTCTATATGACAAGGATTTCTCCAAGTTGCAAAATGAGTTGGCTCATCGTGGATGGGATCTTTAGAAGCTCATGGCGGGATTCGGTTGATCTCGAGGCTTTGTGCTCTCGAAAGAAGGAGGAACTGGTCAACCTTCGAGCGAGCTTGGAGAGAGTGCTTCGGGAGAGATTTGATTTCTCCGAGCAGGTATGCTAGTATCCATATTCCCACCTTTTAGCTGCGATGCTTCGGTGCTGATTGACTTACTTTCTGCTTCTCAGAATACGCAGAAGGATGCCTTGGTGGAGCAGCTTCGGGGGGAGGTTGCGGCCAAGGATGCCGAAGCCGTGGAGCTGGCTCGGCTGAATGATGTTGCAGCCTCAGAGAGGGAAGTTCTTCGGGGGAAGCTATCTTGGCCCAAGTTCTTCTCCGAGGTGCTCAGGAGGAGGCTGCTGCACTATCTGCAGCCAAGGCCGAGGCCAGTGAATATGTCTCCTCGTACAAGAGGGATTGTTGGTTGATTTCCCAATGCACACGCAAGTGTACGTGGTCGGCAAGTAATATAGGATTTTA